>JAODAL010034184.1:0-44589 GCA_025379985.1 Phyllomedusa bahiana | reverse complement strand
ACCATCTTATTACATACAGCAGGTTATAAAAGGAGCGGCGTATCCATCTTTTACGTACAGTGGTTATAAAGGAGGGCATATCCCCCTTTTTACAGTACAGCTGTTATAAAGGAGGGCCAAATTTCACATCTTATTAAAATAAGCGTGTTATAAGAGGAGCTGATACCCTTTTTTACGTAAGCAGTGTTAAAAGAGGAGCTGAACCATCTTTTTACAGACAGCTGTTTTAAGAGGAGGGGGCCGATACCCCCTTTTATTAAGACAGCACGAAAAAGAGGAGGGCGTATCCATCTTTTAAAAGTACAAGCAGTGTTATAAGAGGAGCTGATTTTCCATCTTATTTTCAGTATCAGCGTTTATAAGAGGAGCGGCTGATATCCCATCTTATTACAGTACACAGGTTATAAGGGGAGCGGCCAATATCACATCTTATTACAGTACAGCAGCGTTATAATAGGAGCGGGTCGATATCCCATCTTATTACAGTACAGCAGTGTTATAAGAGGAGCGCGAGATATCCTTCTATTACAGTCAGCAGCGTTATAAGAGGAGCGGGCGATATCCCATTATTACAGTACAGCAGTGTTATAGAGAGGGCTGGATATCACATCTTATTACAGTACAGCAGCGTTATAAGAGGAGCCGATATCCCATCTTCTTACAGTACAGCAGCGTTATAAGAGGAGCGGCCGATAGCCCATCTTATTACAGTACAGCAGTGTTATAAGAGGAGCGGCTGAAAATCACATCTTTATTACAGTACGCAGCGTTATAAGAGGAGCTCCGATATCCCATCTTATTACGTACAGCAGTGTTATAAGAGGAGCGGGATATCCATCTTATTACGTACAGTAGTGTTATAAGAGGAGCGGCCGATATCCCATCTTATTACAGTACAGCAGCGTTATAAGAGGAGCGGGCCGAATCCCATATTATTACAGTACAGCAGTGTTTTAAGGGGAGCGGTGATATCACATCTTATTACAGTACAGCAGCTTTTTAAAAAAGAGGAGCGGCGATATCCCATCTTATTACGTACAGAAAGTGTTATAAGAGGAGCTGATACCCCATCTTATTACAGTACAGCAGTGTTATAAGAGGAGCGGCCGATATCCCATCTTATTACAGTACAAGCAGTTTTATAAGAGGGAGGCGCTGATATCCCATCTTATTACAGTACGCATTTGTTATAAAGAGCGGCCGCTATCCCCTTATTACTTACAGCAGTGTTATAAGAGGAGCGGCCGATATCCCATCTTATTACAGTACAGCAGTGTTATAAGAGGGTATTAGTCCTGTAGTCACTCTCCCCCTGGCTGACAGCAGAGAGTAATAGCCCCAGAGCCGAGGTCCCACAATTTTCTGACGTTGTACAATCTACAGAGCCGGATCTTCCAGGCAGAGGTGAAGTCTTCAGTCGATCCAGGAGCCGCTCCCCCCCGATCTGTGAGGACACTTTGCCGGTCACACATCGCGGACTCGCCTGTTCCCAATCGATTATAGCTCGGTTCAGGAGACGCTGTGCGGCCGGGATAGCGGGCACCTATGCAGTCACGTTGCGGCTCTGTCCCCCTCCCCAATCACACAGACATCGCCTCTCGCAACCCATCGGCCGAGAAACTGTCAGAAAGCGCCTGAACTGCTAAGTCCCTGGAAGCAGATCCCAGACTCGGTCCCTGCGCATCGGGGCGATGTCTGCCCGACGACCGGAGAGGATCGGGACCGCCGAGGTCAATGGGATCGGATCCCGGCTCCACATTTATCGGCCGCATTTGCATTAGTATTGGATCCGTGTGTGACGCATCCGCAGAGCTTGCACCTACCGTCCTCCTTGTCCAGCACCATCATCTCCCGACTCTGTCCCGACAGTCCCGGGCGACGAGCAGCCGAGCAGCGGCCTCTGCCCACAGCGACTCCCGAGGGCTACAAGGGCATTCCGCCGGCTCAGGACCCTCCAGCGCTGCCCGGCACCATCTGCCTGACCGGCCCCGGGAGCAGCGGAGAGGAGCGGGGAGAAGAGGGGAGAGAGGAGCGGGGAGAAGAGCGGGGAGAAGAGGATGGAGAGGAGCGGAGAGGAGGAGAGGAGCGGGGAGAAGAGGGGGAGAGGAGGGGGAGAGGAGGGGAGGAGCGGGGAGAAGAGGATGGAGAGGAGCGGGGAGAAGAGGATGGAGAGGAGCGGGGAGAAGAGGATGGAGAGGATGGAGAGGAGCGGGGAGAAGAGCGGGGAGAAGAGGGGAGAAGAGGATGGAGAGGAGCGGGGGAGAGAGGAGAAGAGCCGGACCGTGAGCGACCACCGGGCGGAGAGGAGCGGGGAGGAGAGGATGGAGAGGAGCGGGGAGAAGAGGATGGAGAGGACCGGGGAGAGGAGGGGAGAAGACCAGGGAGAAGAGCCGGACCGTGAGCGACCACCGGGCGGAGACAGGAGCGTGGAGATCATAGGAGAGGGGAGAAGCGATGAGCTGAGGATCGGAGGGAGCAGCGATGAGCGGAGGAGCGGAGGGAGCAGCGATGAGCGGAGGAGCGGAGGGAGCAGCGATGAGCGGAGGAGCGGAGGGAGCAGCGATGAGCGGAGGGAGCAGCGATGAGCGGAGGAGGCGCCGCCGCGATCCCGCAGCTTTGTGCTTCTGCTCCTGAATAAATTACAATCTTCTCCCATAGAAGCCTTTATCCTACTGACTGGGCTCAATGGGGAGCGGGGCTCAGCAGCGCCCCCTGCAGCCGCCTCCCCGCACATGGGGGGCACATACTTACGGCCGCAGCTTCGCTCTACTTGTTGCTTGGAGAGATTACAAATTAAATGATTTTATTAAACTGAGCATCAATCCCGCCCATTGTCCCTGAAGAGTCCCCGGGAGGTCATAGATTGTAAGCTCTTGCGCGCAGGGCCCTCACACCTTGTGTCTCATCTGTAAGTAGCTCTCACTGGGTAATGTCTGTCTTTTGTCTGTAATTATCCCCTCTACATTGTACAGAGCTGCGGAATTTGTTGACGCTATATAAATAAAGATTATTATTATATAGAAGAACTGTAACAACTGGACATAATATAAAAAACTGTAACAACCGGATATAATATACAAAACTGTAACAACAAGCTATGATATACAAAACGGTAACAACAAGCTATAATATACAGATACATAACTATATCAATCAGCTACAACAAAGCAAAATGAAGATACAGATAACTGCAACAGCTTGAGTATGCATATACATACCTGTAACAACCAGCTACAATATAATAAACATAGACATATAGATAACTGCAGCAACTGGTTACAATATACATAGACATATGTGTATCAATTAGCTACATTGTAACAAGCAAAGACGTACAGATAACTACATCAAGCAGCTATAACATACATATACAAAACTTTATCAACCAGCTACAACATAACATACAATCTATAAATAAACCAGCTACAATGTAATGAAAATAAACCTGTAGATAACTGCCTCCACCGGCTTCGATACAGAGTTATATCCTATCGTGCATAATATACAATTACTAAACCTTATCTACTTGCTATAACATAAATAATAATATCAACCAACAAACCTCCCGTGACTGCGGCGCTCGAAAAAAAAAAGGTTATTCCGTAGTCAGGAAAGTAAAAATAAGGTTGTGCCGCTCTCTGGTGCCCACATAGAATGGTTTTACATCGGATTTTCAGACGGTTTGTGCATTTGGAAACCATTCTGAAAACCAACAAGCAGGCATTCCCATAGACTTCAATAGAAAATCCGTCCAATAGTCCACACTGAACGGATTTTCAGTCGGACGGATTTTCACCCCGTTGGCGTTCTGAAAAACTTGAAACATGCACACCCTCCATTTTTGGGCAGTAGGTGTGCTAGTCAATGGTTAAGGGGGACGGGATGGTCTGCAAACCACAGACAGAAGCAGGGCCATCTTTTCCATTGGTCATACTAGGCAGTTGCCCAGGGGCCCCACAAGTGTAGGGGCCCCTGGTGGTGTATGTATGTCCCAGGCATACAAGAAACAGACCCTGGATCCCTTCGGTGGCTCTGCTTATTTAACGGTTTGTGTGTTTTTAGGATGTGCAAACAGTTAAAAACCATGGCGGAGAAGGGAGCCAAAGGCTCCCTGCCCAATAGTCTAGTAGGCTGCCAGTGTCCAAACATAAGTGGCGTGATAATATGGGTGTGCTTGTCAGTAGCTAGAGGCATGGCCTAATATGATGTCATGTATTTGGGCAGGGCCCACTGCAGTGCTATGTCCAGGGGCCCATAATGCTGAAAAGACGGCTCTGGACAGAAGCATTCCCCAAAACCACTGAGAGCTGTGGCCACACGGCAGTGACAAAATGCTGGTCAGACTCCATCTTAAGAGTCCGTCTGGTATTTCGTCGTCTTTTACATGGTTTTAGGGGACAGTTCTATCTGCGGTTTTCAGATTCGGCCGCCCCCCTCATCATAGACTGCTCCCTTCATGCGACATGTCATAGCACCTCCATCACCTTCTACAGAGGCGTAACTTGACGTTCCTGGGCCCTAGAGCAGAAAGTGAAATGGGCCCCCAGCTGCCACGTGCCACTTACAATGCTGGCGTCTCCCTGTGTGGTAGAAGGGCTCTTAGGCCCCTCAGGCTGCAGGGCCCGGTATCTGCACCCCCTATAGCTCCGCCCCGGACCTTCTCACTGAGGGTTAAGTAATTTATCATTTTCTCTTATATCTTGACTTCCTGCTTATAACCTACAACTAATCTGAAGAAGCAGAGCTGCAGTGTAAAGTATGGAGCAGGAAGGGATCGACAGCCTGAGCCTGGGAGGAGTCGGGAGGTGGAGGTCAGACTACTGCAGACTCCAACAGACAATGCAGCTGAGCTGGAGTCACTGGTAACAGCCGTGTCCAAACCGAGCAAAGGTGTAATCCCTGTATCTACTGCTGCACACGGGTAACAACTGCTCACATCCTGTCATTATCTGATTGGAATGGGAATGGGCTTGTGTTTCCTCCAATCGCCGCTGTCACTGATGATGAGGACGCCCCGAGCCCACTCATACTGAGGCCTGAAATACTTGCAGGGGTGGCAGGATTTCTCGTCAGGTGCCAGCCCCGCCCCCGTCGGTGGTCGCCGTCCTCTACAGCCACAAAGTTATAATTAGTCAATGGGATCCAGAAAGCGACTCCTAGGTGCTGCATCCTCCTAATGAATCTCCTGGGAGGCTACAGACAAGCGTAATGTATGAGGCGGCGCGCGCACAACATCTGCTAACATAGTGACCGGGTAATTAGTGAAACAAAAAATCATAAAGACGGGAAGGAGATAAGGATACTTTATGATGCAGCTATTTGTAGTCTGAAACGTCCCTGGGCATCAATATACTGTATAGTCAGGGACGGGGAGGGGAGCGGCGCACAGAGACGGGGGTCCTGGAGGCAGAAAGCGGGATAGCAGTGTTACATGGCCATTAACTCACCATCTGATGATGAGACGACTCTGCTGACCCCGTCCTCTAATGATGAGACGACTCTGCTGAACCCTCCTCTAATGATAGAGACAACTCTGCTGACCCCACCCTCTAATGATGAGACGACTCTGCTGACCCCGCCCTCTAATGATGAGACGACTCTGCTGACCCCGCCCTCTAATGAGACGACTCTGCTGACCCCGCCCTCTAATGATGAGACGACTCTGCTGACCCCGCCCTCTAATGATGAGACGACTCTGCTGACTCCGCCCTCTAATGATGAGACGACTCTGCTGACCCTGCCCTCTAATGATGAGACGACTCTGCTGACCCGCCCTCTAATGATGAGACGACTCTGCTGACCACGTCCTCTAATGATGAGACGACTCTGCTGAACCCTCCTCTAATGATAGAGACAATTCTGCTGACCCCGCCCTCTAATGATGAGACGACTCTGCTGACCCCGCCCTCTAATGAGACGACTCTGCTGACCCCGCCCTCTAATGATGAGATGACTCTGCTGACCCCGCCCTCTAATGATGAGACGACTCTGCTGACCCCGCCCTCTAATGATGAGATGATTGCTAACACCTCCCTCTAATGAAAATGAGATGACTCTGCTGAACCCTCCTCTGATGATAATGAGACGACTCTGCTGACCCCTCCTCTGATGATAATGAGACGACTCTGCTGACCCCTACAGAGATGATAATGAGACGACTCTGCTGACCAATCCAATGATGATGAGACGACGATGCTGAGCACGCCCTCTAGTGTTGAGACAACTCTGCTGACTCCGCCCTCTAATGATGAAACGACTCTGCTGACCCCGCCCTCTAATGATAATGAGAGGACTCTGCTGACCCCTCCTCTAATGATGAGACGACTCTGCTGACCCCGCCCTCTAATGATGAGACGACTCTGCTGACTCCGCTCGCTAATGATGAGACTACTCTAATGACCCTGGCCTCTAATGATGAGACGACTCTGCTGACCCCGCCCTCTAATGATGAGACGACTCTGCTGACAACGCCCTCTAATGATAATGAGATGATTGCTAACACCTCCCTCTAATGAAAATGAGATGACTCTGCTGACCCTTCCTCTGATGATAATGAGACGACTCTGCTGACCCCGCTCTGATGATAATGAGACGACTCTGCTGACCCCTCCTCTGATGATAATGAGATGACTCTGCTGACCCTTCCTCTGATGATAATGAGACGACCTCTGCCCCCTCCTCTAATGATGAGACGACTCTGCTGACCTCTCCTCTAATGACAATGAGATGACTCTGTTGAACCCTCCTCTAATGATAATGAGACAACTCTGCTGACCCCTCCCTCTAATGATGAGATGACTCTGCTGACCCCACCCTCTAATGATGAGATGACTCTGCTGACCCCACCCTCTAGTGATGAGATGACTCTGCTGAACCTGCCCTCTATTGGTAATGAGACACTTCTGAGCCTGTTCTCTAATAATAGAATGACTATGCTGACCTTGCCCTCTAAAGAAAAAGAGATGACTCTTCTAACCCCGTCCTCTTATGATAATGAGATGATTCTGCTGACCCGGTCCTCTAATAGTAAACTGACTCCTCCCATGAATGACAGCGAGATGACTCTTCTAACCCCGTCCTCTTATGATAATGAGATGACTCTGCTGACCCCATCCTCTAATAATAACCTGACTCCTCCCATGAATGACAGTGAGATGACTCTGCTGACCTCTTCCTCTAATGATAACAAGCTATGTTGACTCCACCCTTTAATGATAATAAGCCACCTGCGGAGCCCACCCTTTAATGCTGAGGAGATGACTATGCTCTATTTAAACCTCTTCCTGACCTCTGATATACATGATGTAGGGTGGGGAGTATGGAGCGGGCTCAGGCGCTGAGCCGATCTATACGTGGTCGTTGCCGACTGTTAATCACCCGATGCAGAAAGTGTTGTTTTTTTTTACCTTGCCTCTAACAGAAAATTGGAATAAAAAGTGCTCATAAGGTTTTTTCGGCCTCCAAAATGTTACAAAGCTGCAGCTCGCCCGACAAACTGAGAAGTTATTGGTCTCAGAAATACAATAAAAGTTCTAGAATTTTGATATCGCCGTAACTATCCTGACCCGCGGAGTAAAGCCAACATTTCATGCTGGAATACGGCGAACTCCATAAAAACAAGACCAAAAAACATTGGCACAATTATAGGGGGTTTTGTTTTCAATTTTTTCCCCCTATTTCAAGCCACAAATAACTTTATTATTCCCCAAAAATAAAATGGTTATATTAAAAAAAAAAAAAAAAAAAAAGCTATGGCTGTTAGAAAAAGTTACATCGAGAATGGAAAGAAAAATCTGTAATCAAGGAAGACTATAACAGTGAGATGACTCTGCCAACCCCGTCATAGCCTACACAGCAAAGGAGAAAAGGAGAATTGTGGAGCCATCATTTGGACTTAAGAGCCCATAAGAAAAACTGGAATGTTATGGGATTTTTATCAATATCGATTTATTGTTGCATAAAAAATAATAATTTTTTTTTTTTAAAAAATCATTTTCTAATGATAATTTCCTTTTAAAGGCCATGAAATTCTAGGTGCAATTCTCCAGTGAATCAAATCAATTGAAAAATGGTAAAAATAACTACTAAGAAAATGGAATATAAAATGATAATAACAATAATAAAAGGATTATGAGTTTTTTAGATAAAATTAACTTTTCTGCATGGATTTCTTTCTTGTCCTCATCGTGGGCTCCATTTACTGACATTTTCTCGCTGTAATAACACGTATATGAATATTTTTTCCTCAGTAAAAGGCTCCAGTTTGTTCTCTCCACACAACATATATACAAGGCCAATTACTGCCAAAATGTAGAAAATTTACTTAAATTTTTCTGCACCTATCACCGTTGTGCATGTGGAATTTTTGATTTGTATTTTTTTTTTTTTGTCAGTGGCATAAATCGTCTCTGTTCTGCATCTGGCAGGGGGTAAATGGAGCCGGCCGGGGCATATATCATCAAAGAATTTACTAGATATTCCCATCACTCTTTATAGCAGAGTTTCTATGTGTTTTATGGAAAACTCTAGCGGAAATTCAAGATTTTGTGAAAATGTTGTTTGTGAAGAACAAAGAATATATTTAACTTGTTCTTGACCAGATGGAAACATTTTTGCATTTGTTAAAAATGAACAATAATGAGGCAATAATAATGATACAAAGTAGCAGCAATGACATTGATGTAATAAAGATGATACAAAGTAACAGTAATAATGGCACTAATGATGTGATAATATAATACAAACAGTAATACTGATAATGTGACAATGATGATACAAAGTAACAGCAATAACACTAATGATGTAATAATAATGCTACAAAGTAACAGTAACACTAAAAATGTAATAATGCTACAAAGTAACAGTAATAACGACACTAATGATGTGATAATATAATACAAACAGTAAATACTGATAATGTGACAATGATGATACAAAGTAACAGCAATAACACTAATGATGTAATAATAACAATACAATGTAACAGTAATACTAATGTAATAATAATGCTACAAAGTAACAGTAATAACACTAATGATGTAATATTAACAATAAAAGGTAATAGTAACACTAATAATATAATAATAATGCTACAAAGTAACAGTAATAGATACTAATGATGTAATAATATGATACAAACCGTAAAAACACTGATAATATAATAATGATGATACAAAGTAACAGTAACGCTAATATAATGCTATAAAGTAACAGCAATAATGACACTAATGATGTAATAATAACAATAAAATGTAACAGTAACACTAATAATGTAATAATGCTACAAATTAAAATTAATATACAATAATAATGTAATAATAATGATACAAACAATAGTAAGACTGAAAATGTAACAATGATGATACAAAGTAACAGTAATAAGAACACTGATGTAATAATAATGATACAAAGTAACAGTAATGATGGCACCGATCCCACGTCCTTCATTCCGCTACTTTCTACGCTCGGGTTCGGCGAGGGGCCTCCGGCAGGGATGGGGTTAACCTCGTGCGGTGGTTTCGCTCTATAAATGTAACTAATCGTGTTGTTGCTGCTCGTCTGGGTGACATAAAGCCGAGTGACAGGTTTATGACGCATCGTAATAAGTCAAATATTTTCACATAAAGATTACTCTACCCAAAAATAAAAGGATTCTGCCAAGTTGTTTTTTTTACGGGGACGGAACAAAACAGAAGTCGCTTCTCGCCGCCTGGATGGAAACTGCTCTGTGAGGCCAGAGAAACCCCAACCGGATTGTGAAGAAGAAATGGAAGAGAAGATTTCAAAAGGAAACAACGTCCGCAGCCATTTATACACTGATCCAGACCAGAGGTGTAAAGGATAACATTGTACCCACCCCCTCAACCCCCACGGGGTCGGAGAGAGGGACAGACAGATACGAGACAGATAGATATAAAAATAGACAGATATATAGAGATGAAATAGATACATCTCATAAATAGGTCTCCTGTTTATTCTATGAGATGCTTCATCATTCACACTGCAGAGTCTCCTGTGTATTCTATGAGATGCTTCATTATTCACACTGCAGAGTCTCCTGTGTATTCTATGAGATGATTCATTATTCACACTGCAGAGTCTCCTGTGTATTCTATGAGATGCTTCATTATTCACACTGCAGAGTCTCCTGTGTATTCTATGAGATGCTTCATTATTCACACTGCAGAGTCTCCTGTGTATTCTATGAGATGCTTCATTATTCACACTGCAGTCTCCTGTATCAGAGATTTTTATTCACACGCAGTCTCCTTGTATTTTCTATGAGATGTTTTTTATTCACACGCAGAGTCTCCTGGTTTTTCTAGAAAATTTTTATTATTCACATGAAATTCCCCTGTGTATTTATGAGATGTTATCATTCACACTGCGGGTCTCCTGTTTTTTCTATGGATGCTCATTTTCACACTGCAGAGTCTCCGTGATTTTTGGGAGTGTTATTACACTGCAGATTCCCTTGTATTTATGAGTGTTTTATATTCACACTGCGGGTCCCCGGGGATATTCATAGATGTTTTTTTATTCAACGCAGATCCCTTTTTTCTATGAGATGTTCTTTTTCACACTGCAGATCTCCTGTGTTTTCTATAGATTTCCTTACACCTGCAAGTCCCCTTGTATTCTATGAATGTTTATTTTTCCAACTGGAGCTTTTGATTCTTGAGATGATTTATTATTCACACTGCAGAGTCTTGTTTTTTCTATGAATGTTTATATTCACACTGCAGATCTCCGTGTTTCTATGAATGTTCATATTCACACTGCAGTTCCTGTGTATTCTTTGAATGCTCATTTTTACCTGCAGGTCTCCTTGTTTCTATGAGATGTTTTATCATTCACACTGCAGTCCCCCTGTTTTCTTGATGCCTCATTTTTTACCTGAATTCCCGGGGTATTCATGAATGTTCATATTACACTGCAGAGTCTCCTGTGTATTTTTGGAAAATTTCATTATTACACGAAATTTCCCCCTGGTATTCTATGGATGATTTTCCCTTCCCTGCGGGTCTCCTGTGTTTTCTATAGATCCCTCAATTCACACTGCAAGTCCCTTGTATTCTATGAATTTTCATAATCAAACTGCAGATCCCCCGTTACTTAAATTTTCTTTTTTCAACTGGAGTCTCCTGTGTATTCTATAGATATATCATTCACACTGCAAGTCTCGTGTATTTATGAAGTTCATTACTCACATGCCAGTCCCCGTTTTCTATGAAGATTATTTCCACTGCGGTCTCCTGTGTTTCTAAAGATATTTTTCCCACGAGATTCCTGTGTTTCTATGGATGTTTTATTATTCCACTGCGGGGTCTCCTTTTTCTATAATGTTCTTATTCACACGCAGAGTCTTTTTATTCTTGAGATGTTCATTTTCACACTGCAGAGTCTCCTGTATTTTCTATGAAGGGGTTCATTTTTCACACTGGGGCCTGTGAAATTCTATAATGATATATTCACACTGCAGATCTCCGGGATTTATAATTTTATTATTCCACGCAGAGTCCCTGTTATTCTATAGAGTTCTTTTATTCACACTGCAGAGTCTCCGTTTTTCTATAAAGATTTATTATTCACACTGCAGAGTTCCCGTTTTTTCTTGAGTTCTTCTTTATCACACTGCAGATCCCCTTTATTCTATGAGATGTTCATTATTCCACTGCAGATCCCCTGTGATTCTTGAATAAATCTTTTTCACATGCAGAGCTCCGTGTTTTTTTAATGCTTAAATTTTTCACACTGCAGATCCCCTTGTTTTCTTTAATGCTCCATTCACACTGCAGAGTTCCTTGTATTCTTGGATTTTTTATTCACACTGCAGCCCCCTGGTATTCTATGAGTGCTTATTATTCACATGCAAGTCTCCTGGTATTCATGGGTTATTATTCACATGCAGTCCCGGGTTATTCTTGGGAAATTTTTTATTCACAGCAGATCCCTGTGTATCTATAGATGTTCATATTACACTGAAAGGGTCCCTGAAAATTCAGAGATGTTTATTATTCACCAATCCCGTCCCTGTTATTCTATGAAGGGTTCATTTTTCACACTGCAAGTTCCTGTGTTTTTATAGAGGTTATCATTCACACTGCAGATTCCTGTTACTAGGAATTTCTTTTCCCCACGCAACTCCGGTATTTTATAATGTTCATTTTCACACTGCAGTCCCCTGTGTATTCTAGGTGTTCTCTTCCACTGCAAGCCCTCCTGTGTATTTAGGGAATGATTCTTTATTCACACTGAGTCTCCTGTGTATTCTTGAGTTTCATTATTACATGCAGAGTCCCCGTGTATTTTTTAAAAAAGATTATTAATTCCCCTGCGAGTCTCCTGTGTTTTCTTGAGACCATTTTCACCTGCAGAGTCCCCTGTTTTCTAGAACTTCTTTATTCACACCAATCTCCGGGTTTATTCTATGAATGTTCATTATTCACACTGCAGAGTCTCCTGTGTTTCAAGATGTTCATTTTTCACATGAAGTCTCCTGGTATTTTTTAGATTATATTCACACTGCAGTCTCCTGTGTTTTCTTAATTTTTTTCACACTGCTTTCCCCTGTGTATTCTTGAGAGCTTCATTATTCACATGCAGAGTCTCCTGTTATTCATGAATTTCATTATTCACATGCATCTCCTGTATTCTATAGATTTATTATTCACATGCGAGTCCCCTTTATTCTTTGAGTGTTTTTTTTATTCACCTGCAAGTTTTGTTATTCTATGAATGCTTCATTATTCACCGCACAGTCTCCTTGTTTTCTATAGATTTTTATTCACACGCAATTCCGTGTATTCTAAGATTTCATCATCACACCAGAGTCCCCTGTTTTTTCTAGAAGTTCTTTTTCACATCCCAAAGTCCCCCTGTTATTTATGAGATTTCATTATTCCCTCACTCCTGGATTCATGAATGTTCACTTTTACACTGCAGAGTCCCCGTTATTCATGAATGTTCATTTTTTACACGCAGTCTCCGTGTATTCTAGAGTTATATTCAATGCAGAGTCTGTGTATTCTATGAATGTTCATATTCACACTGCAGAGTCCCTGTTATTCTATGAGATTTCATATTTCACACTAAAGTCCCCCTGTGTATTCTAAAAATTTCTCATTTTTACACGCAGAGTCCTGTGTATTTTTGAGATGTTCACATTCCACTGCAAGTTCCTTTTTTTTCTTGAGATGTTTTCATTATTACACTCCCGTCCCCTGTGTATTCTATGAGATACTTCAATTCACACTGATCTCCTGTTATTTTTAATGCTTCATTCCCTGCAGAGTCTCCGGTTTTCTAGGGAATGTTCATTATTCCACTGCATTTCCCCTGTGTATTTTTTGAGATGTTCTTATTCACACGCAGAGTCTTGTGTATTTTATGAATCTTCTTTATTCCACTGCAGGTTTGTGTATTCTAAAGGCTTCATTATTCACCTGCAAGTCCCCTGTTTCTTGAATGTTCATATTCAACGCACGTCTCTGTGTATTCTATGAGTTGCTTCATATTCACACTGAAACCCTCCTTTTTTTATGAGATGCTTCTTTTTACATGCAGAGTCTCCTGTGTTTTTTGAAATGCTTCTTTCACACGCAGTCCCCCTGGTTTCTTTTAGATGCTTCTATTCAATGCAGCTTGTGTTTCTATGAGATGATTATTATTCACACGCAGTTCCCCGTTATTATAAAGTTCATTTTCACACTGCTCTCCTGTGTTTCTAAAATGCTTCAATTCACACTCAAGTCCCTGTTATCTATGAAAAACTTCATTATTACCGCAGCTCCTGGTATTCTAGAGATGTTCATTATTCCACTGCGTCTCCTTGTTTTATGAGAGTTTATTATTCACACGAAAGGTCCCTGTGTATTCATAAATTTTCTTTATTACACGAGATTCCTGTTTTTTTTGAGATCCCTCATTATTCAACTGCAAGCCCTTTGATCATAAATTGATCTCATTCACACGAAAATTCCTTTTAAATTCTAGAGTCTTCATTTTTTACAAGCATCTCCTTGTTTTCTATGAATGTTCTTTATTCCACTCAAGTCTCCTGTGTATTCTTAATTTATTTTTCCCAAATGCAGTTCCTTTTTAAAAATTTTTTTTGAGATCTTTTCATTATTCACACTGCAGATCTCCTGTTATTCTATGAGATCCATCATTCACATGCAGGGCCCCTGGTATTCTATGAGATTTTCATATTCACCTGCAGAGTCCCCGTATTCTATGAGGTTCATTATTACACTGCGTCTCCTGTGATTCATGATTCCATTATTCCCCTGCAAATTCCTGTTTTTCTATGAGATGTCATTTTCCACTGCAGTTCTGGTATTCATGAGATGCTTCAATTCACACTGCAGATTCTGTGTATTTAAGATGCTTCATAATTCACACGCGTCCTGTGTATTCTTGAGATGCCTCATTATTCACACTGCACATCCCCTGTTATTCTAGGATGCTCATTTTTCCACTGCAGTCTCCTGTGTATTCTAGAGATGCTTCATTTTTTCTCACTGGGGTATCCTGGTTATTCTATGAATGCTTCATATTCACACGAGAGTCCCCTTTGGGGATTTAGAGTGTATTATTCACACGCGAGTCCTCCGTGTCTGCTTTTTTTGGGTGTAATGGGACCATGCCTTTCCTGTTTTCTTTTGGGGTTACAGGGGACTGCAGTGCCTTCCCTGCTTTTCTGTGGTGGAATGGGATGCGGGTCCCCCTTTCCTCTTCTCTGGTGTGACTGGGATCGGGTGCCTGCCTGCTTTCCTGGTGTGACAGGGGACTGCAGTGACCTGCCGCTTCTCTGTGGTGACAGGGGACTGCAGTACTTTTCCTTTTAAAACCGGGGTGTGACATGGACTGCGTGCCCTTCCCCTGTTTCCCCGTGGGTGACATGGGATGCATCCTTCCCCTGCTTTCTCTGGGGTACATGGGACTCGGGTTTCCTTCCTGCTTCTCTGTGCTGGACATGGACCTCCTCCTCCCCGCGTGGCCGTTTCATTCGGAGAAAACCCAGGGGCGGTGCAGGGCTTATCACTTGACCTTTCCAGATTTTTGTAAAAACTGCCTCTCACCGCGCCCCTTTCGGGCGATAACGGCCGCCCCCTATTCCGCGGCTTTGAGTTTTCCAAGTCTCGGAGAAATCCAGGAAACCTTGTGCCTGTCAGATGTGCGGCGGCGGCGGCTGCTGGCGGCTTCCTGCTGCTGCTGACAATGGCAGCCGCCCTCGGCTCCAGAGCCTGAAAATGTCACTTACTTTGCATGATTAAAGGAAGCTTTACGCATCGGGTATCGATCAGCGCGGCGGCCGCTGCAATCTTTTTAAGTCATTTCATCGCGGCGTAATGAAAAATATGCTGCTTAAAACAGAATTTCCCCTCCCCTCCCCCGCGGCGCGGCCGGGGCTCTAAGGGGTTTTATTACCGTAAAACAGATTGGCACAGAATGTAAAGTGGCATTAGTGCAATCATGTCCACTCCGCCTATAATGGAGCCGCAAGGTGACCCCTGCCGCCGGCACAGAGGAGCCTGGGGTGAAAGTGTCTGGAAAAGAGGAAGGATAACTCCTCCTGGGAGCCGGGTGACAGGAGGAACAGCGCAGGTGTCACAGATGGAAACATCCCTGACCACAATCTGCAGGATCCTCAATGGAAAGTCTGTGAGACAACCCCCATCAAATACAGGCACAGAGGTGAGGGTGTGATAAAGGATAACTCCTCCTGGTGGCTGCATGACAGGAAGAACAGCGCAGGTGTCACAGATGGAAACATCCCTGACCACAATCTGCAGGATCCTCAGGAGATACAAAGGATCAGAAAATCTGTGAGACAACCCCCATCAGATACTGGCAAAGAGGTGAAGGTATGATAAAGGATAACTCCTTCTGGCAGCCGTGTCACAGGAGGAATATCGCAGGTGTCACAGATGGAAACATCCCTGACCACAATCTGCAAGATCCTCAGGAGATACGAAGGATCAGAAAGTCTGTGAGACAACCCCCATCAGATACCGGCAAAGAGGTGAAGGTATGATAAAGGATAACTCCTCCTGGCAGCCGTGTGACAGGAAGAACATCACAGGTGTCACAGATGGAAACATCCATGACTGCAATCTGCAAGATCCTCAATGGAAAGTCTGTAAGACAACCCCCATCAGATACCGGCAAAGGGGGGGGGGGTTGTGTGATAAAAGACAACTCCTCCTGGTGGCTGCATGATAGGAAGAACATCACAGATGTCACAGATGGAGACATCCCTGACCACAAGCTGCCGGATCCTCAGGAGACACGAGGGATCAGAAAGTCTGTGAGACAACCACCATCAAATACAGGCACAGAGGTGAGGGTGTGATAAAGGATAACTCCTCCTGGTGGCTGCATGGTAGGAAGAACATCGCAGGTGTCACAGATGGAAACATCTCTGACTGCAATCTGCGAGATCCTCAATGGAAAGTCTGTGAGACAACCCCCATCAGATACCGGCAGAGGGGGGGGGGGGGAAGGTGTGATAAAGGATAACTCCTCCTGACAGAAGTGTGACAGGAGGAATATCGCAGGTGTCACAGATGGAAACATCCCTGACTGCAATTTGCAGGATCTTCATGAGACATGAAGGATCAGAAAGGCTGTGAGACAACTGCCATCATATACTGGAACAGGTGGTGAAGGTGTGATAAAGGATAACTCCTGGCAGCTGTGTGACAGGCAGACTCTCCCAGGTGGCACAGACGACAACCTCCCTGACCACAATCTGCAGGATTCTCAGGAGACACAAAGGATCAGAAAGTCTGTGAGACAACCACCATCAGATACTGGCACGGGGGGGGTGTTCTAAAGGATAACTCCTCCTGGTGGCTGCATGACAGGAAGAACATCGCAGGTGTCACAGATGGAAACATCCATGACTGCAAACTGCGAGATCCTCAATGGAAAGTCTGTGAGACAACCCCCATCATATACCGGCAGAGAGGTGAAGGTGTGATAAAGGATAACTCCTCCTGGCAGCCGTGTGACAGGAGGAATAACGCAGGTGTCACAGATGGAAACATCCCTGATCACAATCGGTGAGATGCTCAGGAAACAATTGTAAAGAATGTCTAACAACCCTCATCAGATACCAGCCCCCTCATCTCCATATACAATTGCATTGTAGTCTGTGAGACAACCCCCATCAGATACTGGCTAGAGCCGAGCAGTCGGAGATACAACCTTACACTTTTATGTTCTTATACACAGTCTCACATTGCTTTGTTGCCGATCATTCATTACGATGATGTGATTACACACAGTACAACCTCATGGTCACATCGAGTCAATAATCTGATCTATGGCCTGGCCATGTTACATACAGTCCCATATTCTTATCTATAGTCTCACACTGATCTATAGTCTATCATCCCATATAACAACCCTATTACATAGAGCCTCACATAGTTATACATAGTCTCATGTTATCATATAATACTCTCATCTATAATAAGAATGAACACAGGAGCTCCAGCTCCAGCCTCCTGGACACAAGGCAATCTCTGTGTACCCATAAAATGTGCCGCACGGGCGGCTTGTGGGATCGCGCTCTACAGCTAAGAAGCGGAGGATTGAAACGCGTAAGAACAGATGAAGCGTCTGTCGTATGGATACTTTATAATATGTTGGATTCAAAGTGATGCTTGAGGCTGGAAAATGTGCCCTATTGAATCCTACGCATACGTCTAGCTTTACGTTGTTACATATAGTCCTGTATTCTTACATATAGGCCCATGTTGTTCCATAGAGTCTAATAATCATATTCATAGCTTTACGTTGTTGCATATAGTGCATCATGACATATGGTCTGATTTGGTTACATGAAGTCTCTCACTGATGTATATCGATACATCCTTTATACATCGTCCATTGTGGTCACAGTGTAACATTACACTGTCTCACAAAGTTACATATAGTCTTAACTTGTAACCATCTCTGTCACATACGTGTCCTGTTCTGACATTCAGTGGCATCTAATGTCACAACATTACATAGAGTCAAATGTTCTACACAGTCCATTGTTATTACACCGTCACATATAGACACCACATTAGTCACATATAGACACATCACGATACACTGTCACATATAGACACATCACGATACACTGTCACATATAGACACAACATCATACACCGTCACATATAGACACAACATCATACACCGTCACATATAGACACAACAGCATACACCGTCACATATAGACACAACATCATACACCGTCACATATAGACACAACATCATACACCGTCACATTAGACACAACATCTACACCGTCACATATAGACACAACATCATTACACCGTTCACATATAGACACAACATCATACAACTTCACATATAGACACAACATTATACACTGTCACATATAGACACATCACGATACACTGTCACATATAGACACATCACGATACACTGTCACATATAGACACAACATCATACACTGTCACATATAGACACATCACGATACACTGTCACACATAGACACATCATTACACTGTCACACACAACCATCTATATTAACGTCTCTCACATCTGGTCCATTACACAGTAACACCACCAGTGTCTCCTCAATCTTCCAGGACCATCGCCCCAACCCTTCTCCATGAGACAGATGCAGAGAGTCCAACCACCGCCCCCCCCCCACCCCCCAATTCCCGCGATGACGAAGGTCAATCTAGATCTAAAACACCTTGCACAGACCTGTTTAGGTGGACGAGAGTGTGGGGACCCGGCGGGCGGCCCCGACACACTGCACCAGCACTCCCCCAGCGGCTCAGCCGCCCCCAGTCCCCTCTCCTGCTGGACTCTTGGATGGACTTTAACTTCTCGGGTCAGTTCCAGACCCTGAAAAACAACCTCCTAAAAGTGGAGAGATTTACTTCTCCAAGACTCCCTGTGACCCTCCCCCCCCCGCCCCGGGGAACAAGGGGCCAAAAAACCCAACAACAATGTGTCCATTTGTTACCCCTTATTGTCACTATGGGGCAGATATTGCCTCTACTGCTTCCCTATAGGAGCTCCAATGTAATATATTAGGTGGACTGCGCCCTTCAGCCTCCGGAGCAGCGCTCACCCTCACACGGTGGCTCCCAGCCTTCCACTTTGTGTACTCGCACATTTGTCGTCTTGGAGACACCTGCCCCTCGCCTTCTCCTAAAGTGCTGAAGTAACGACCCTCTCAGATCCGCCACCGCTGTTTACACTCCCCGATAATTGCACCTTTTTAAAAAGAGATCAATGTCAGACATCTGGCGGCCATTAATAGCGCTGGCTGCGGCCACACAAGCCGCTCTCGGAGAGATTTTAAGTAAAGTGCTCGCGCGGACACTGATCCTGAAAGGAAAAGGCTGAGGCCCAATGGCCGGCGACTGCAGTAACCCTTCCCTGCCCAACCTGGAGCAGGTCCCAAATATGGGGCTACATATGTACAGCAACTCCGAGCAACGAGATGAGGATGATGAGGGTTATAGGTATCAACGCTCAACGGCCGGCGAATGCAGTAACCCTTCCCTGGAGCCAAGCAGGTCCCGAATATGTGGCTACATATGTACAGCAACTGAGTGCAATGAGATGAGGATGATGAGGGTTATGGCTATCAGTGCTTGACAGGTCCTGACTATGTGGCTACAAGAACCCAGGCATCTATATGTACACAACTCAGGGCAATGGGATGAGGATGATGAGGGTTACAGGTGTCAAAGCTCAATGGCCGGCGACTGTAGTAACCCTTCTCTGCCCACCCAGGAGCCAAGCAGGTCCCGAATATGGGGCTACATATGTACACCGCAACTCAGTGCAATGAGATGAGGATGATGAGGGTTATAGGTATCAAAGCTCAACGGCCGGCGACTGCAGTAACCCTTCCCTGCCCATCCTGGAGAAGGTCCCAAATACGTGGCTACAAGAACCCATATGTACAGCAACTCAGTGCAATGTGAGGAGGAGGATGAGGGTTATAGGTATCAAAGCTCAATGATTGGAGATTCTACACCATTAACCCTTCCCTGCCCACCCTGGAGCCAAGCAGGTCCTGAACATGGGGCTACAAGAACCCAGGCATCTATATGTACAGTGCAATGGGAAGAGGATGATGAGGGTTACAGGTGTCAATGCTCAGTGACCGGCAACTCTATTAACCCTTCCCTCCTCACCCTGGGAGCTACAAGAATTTCTATATGTACAGCAACTGAAGCCAATGTGATAAGGATGATGAGGGTGATAGGTATTAAAGCCCCATGACTGGTGACAGTGCTCCCTTATATCTGGTTATAAACTTAGTGCCCTGTGGAGCAACTCAACCCAAGTTGATGAGGATGAGGCTGAGGAGGACGCCGAGGATGAGGCTGAGGATGAGGAAGACGCCGAGGATGAGGCTGAGGATGAGGAAGACGCCGAGGATGAGGAAGACGCCGAGGATGAGGCTGAGGATGAGGAAGACGCCGAGGATGAGGCTGAGGATGAGGAGGACGCCGAGGACGAGGATGAGGATGAGGAAGACGCCGAGGACGAGGCTGAGGATGAGGAAGACGCCGAGGATGAGGCTGAGGAAGACGCCGAGGATGAGGCTGAGGATGAGGAGGACGCCGAGGATGAGGCTGAGGATGAGGAGGACGAGGATGAGGATGAGGAAGACGCCGAGGATGAGGCTGAGGATGAGGAAGACGCCGAGGATGAGGCTGAGGATGAGGAAGACGAGGCTGAGGATGAGGAAGACGCCGAGGATGAGGCTGAGGATGAGGAAGACGCCGAGGATGAGGAAGACGCAGAGGACGAGGATGAGGATGAGGAAGACGCCGAGGATGAGGCTGAGGATGAGGAAGACGCCGAGGATGAGGCTGAGGATGAGGAGAAGGCCGAGGATGAGGCTGAGGAGGACGCCGAGGATGAGGCTGAGGAGGACGCCGAGGATGAGGCTGAGGATGAGGCTGAGGATGAGGAGGAGGATGAGGCTGAGGATGAGGCTGAGGATGGAGGCTGAGGATGAGGGCTGAGGGAGGACGCTGAGATGAGGCTGAGGAGGAGGTTGAGGATGAGGCTGAGGAGGTTGAGGATGAGGCTGAGGAGGTTGAGGATGAGGCTGAGGATGAGGCTGAGGATGAGGCTGAGGAGGAGGCTGAGGATGAGGCTGAGGAGGACGCTGAGGATGAGGATGAGGAGGATGAGGATGAGGCTGAGGAGGACGCTGTGAGGGAGATCGAGGATGAGGCTCGAGGATGAGGCCGTGGAAGGGAGAGAGCTGAGGATGAGGCTGAGGATGAGGCTGAGGAAGATGCTGAGGCTGAGGAAGATGCTGAGGATGAGGCTGAGGCTGAGGAAGATGCCGAGGATGAGGAAGATGCCGAGGATGAGGAAGATGCCGAGGATGAGGAAGATGCGAGGTGAGGGAGAGGCGAGGATGAGGGGCCGAGGAAGGAAGTGCCGAGGATGAGGAAGATGCCGAGGAAGAGGCCGAGGAAGAGGCCGAGGAAGAGGCCGAGGATGAGGCCGAGGAAGAGGCCGAGGAAGAGGCTGAGGAAGAGGCTGAGGAAGACGCTGAGGCTGAGGAAGACGCTGAGGACGCCGAGGATGAGGAGGACGCCGAGGATGAGGAGGACGCCGAGGATGAGGAAGAGGATGAGGATGAGGAAGAGGATGAGGAAGAGGCTGAGGCTGAGGAAGAGGCTGAGGCTGAGGCTGAGGAAGAGGCTGAGGCTGAGGCTGAGGAAGAGGCAGAGTAGGATGAGGCTGAGGAAGATGATGAGGCTGAGGAAGATGCTGAGGATGAGGCTGAGGCTGAGGAAGACGCTGAGGATGAGGCTGAGGAGGACGCTGAGGACGCCGAGGATGAGGAGGGACGCAGGATGAGGAGGACCCCCGGGATGGGTGAGGCCCGAGGATGAGGATGAGGCCGAGGTGAGAAGAGGCTGGGGTTTGAGGATGAGGCTGAGGAAGAGGCTGAGGCTGAGGAAGAGGCTGAGGCTGGGGAAAGACGCGAGGATGAGGCTGAGGGGCTGGGGGACCCCGGGAGGATGGGGGAGGAACGCCGAGGATGAGGATGAGGCGAGGATGAGGATGAGGCCGAGGATGAGGATGAGGCCGAGGCTGAGGAAGAGGCTGAGGATGAGGATGAGGAGGGGAGGATGAGGCCGAGGATGAGGGAGGAGCGCCGAGGATGGGGGAGGACCCCGGGAGGAATGAGGATGAGGCCGAGGCATGAGGATGAGGCCGAGCTGAGGGAAGAGGCCGAGGAGAGGCTGAGGATGAGGATGAGGCCGAGGATGAGGATGAGGAAGACGAGGAGGAGGAGGATGAGGACGAGGAGGCCGAGGATGAGGAGGACGCCGAGGATGAGGCTGAGGAGGACGCCGAGGATGAGGCTGAGGAAGACCCCGAGGATGGGCTGAGGAAGACGCCGAGGATGAGGCTGAGGAAGACGCCGAGGATGAGGCTGAGGAAGACGCCGAGGATGAGGCTGAGGAGGACGCCGAGGATGAGGCTGAGGAAGACGCCGAGGATGAGGCTGAGGAGGACGCCGAGGATGAGGCTGAGGAGGACGCCGAGGAGAGCTGGGAGGAGGGGATGAGGCTGAGGAGGACGCGAGGTGTGGGCTGAGGAGGACGCGAGGATGAGGCTGAGGGGACGGAGGTAGGTGAGGAGGACGCGAGGAGGGGCTGAGGAGGACGCCGAGGATGAGGCGAGGGGGGAGCCGGGGGATGGGGGGCCCTGAGGTGAGGAAGAGGCGAGGTGAGGGAGGCTGAGGATGACGCCGAGGTGAGGCTGAGGAAGACGCAGAGGATGAGGCAGAGGCTGAGGAGGACGCCGAGGCTGAGGAAGACGCTGAGGCTGAGGAAGACGCTGAGGCTGAGGAAGACGCCGAGGATGAGGCTGAGGAAGAGGCTGAGGAAGAGGCTGAGGAAGAGGCTGAGGAAGAGGCTGAGGAAGAGGCTGAGGAAGAGGCTGAGGAAGAGGCTGAGGCTGAGGAAGAGGCAGAGGCTGAGGAAGACGCTGAGGCGGAGGAAGACGCTGAGGCTGAGGAAGACGCTGAGGATGAGGAGGACGCCGAGGACGCCGAGGATGAGGAGGACGCCGAGGATGAGGAAGACGCCGAGGATGAGGAGGACGCCGAGGATGAGGACGACGCCGAGGCTGAGGCTGAGGACGAGGCTGAGGCTGAGGCTGAGGCAGAGGCTGAGGAAGAGGCTGAGGAAGAGGCTGAGGAAGAGGCTGAGGAAGACGCTGAGGAAGACGCTGAGGAAGACGCTGAGGAAGACGCTGAGGCTGAGGAAGACGCCGAGGCTGAGGAAGACGCCGAGGCTGAGGAAGACGCAGAGGCTGAGGAAGACGCCGAGGCTGAGGAAGACGCCGAGGAAGACGCCGAGGATGAGGGGGGACGCTGAGGACGACGAGGACGACGAGGACGCTGAGGACGCCGAGGATGAGGAGGACGCTGAAGACGCCGAGGATGAGGAGGAGAGGGAGGGACCCCGAGGATGAGAAGGGACGCCGAGGATGGGGAAGGACGCGGAGGATGAGAAGGACGCCGAGGATGAGAAGGACCCCGAGGATGAAAAAGGACGCCGAGGATGGAAGGACCCCGAGGAGGAGAAGGAGCGAGGAGGAGAAGGAGCGAGGAGGAGGAGGACGCCGAGGATGAGGAGGACGCCGAGGATGAGGAGGACCCCGAGGATGAGGAGGACGCCGGGATGGGGGAGGACGCCGAGGATGAAAGGACCCCGAGGTGAGGAGGACGCCGAGGTGAGGAGGCGCCGAGGTTGAGGAGGACGGAGGATGAGGAGGACGCCGAGGATGAGGAGGACGCCGAGGATGAGGAGGACGCCGAGGATGAGGAGGACGCCGAGGATGAGGAGGACGCCGAGGATGAGGAGGACGAGGAGGAGGAGGACGCCGAGGAGGAGGAGGAGGCCGAGGTTTGAGGAGGACGCGGGATTGAGGAGGACCCCGAGGATGGGAGGACGCCGAGGATGAGGAGGACGCCGAGGATGAGGAGGACGCCGAGGATGACGCCGAGGAGGAGAAGGACGACGAGTAAGATCAGGACGCCGAGGATGAGAAGGACGCCGAGGATGAGAAGGACGCCGAGGATGAGAAGGACGCCGAGGATGAGAAGGACGCCGAGGATGAGAAGGACGCCGAGGATGAGGAGGACGCCGAGGATGAGGAGGACGCTGAGGACGCCGAGGATGAGGAGGACGCTGAGGACGCCGAGGATGAGGAGGACGCTGAGGACGCCGAGGATGAGGAGGACGCTGAGGACGCCGAGGATGAGGAGGACGCCGAGGACGCCGAGGATGAGGAGGACGCCGAGGATGAGGAGGACGCGGGATGAGAGGACGCCGAGGATGAGGAGGACGACGAGGATGAGGGGACGCCGAGGATGAGGAGGACCCCGAGGATGAGGGGACCCCGGGAGGATGGGAGGACGCCGAGGAATGAGGAGGACGCCGAGGATGAGAAGGACCGGGATGAAAAGGGGACGCCGAGGATGAGAAGGACGCCGAGGATGAAAAGGACGCCGAGGATGAGAAGGGAAACGCCGAGGATGAGGAGGACGCTGAGGACGCGAGGGGATGAGGAGGACGCTGGGGACGCCGAGGATGAGGAGGACGCTGAGGACGCCGAGGATGAGGAGGACGCTGAGGACGCCGAGGATGAGGAGGACGCTGAGGACGCCGAGGATGAGGAGGACGCTGAGGACGCCGAGGATGAGGAGGAGGATGAGGCTGAGGAAGACGCCGAGGATGAGGAGGACGCCGAGGATGAGGAGGACGCCGAGGATGAGGAGGACGCCGAGGATGAGGAGGACGCCGAGGATGAGGCTGAGGAGGTGATCAGGTCCCAGCAGGTCCCTCTCGCTCCTCTATGATGTCCTCAGGTAATGACCCGACCTCACCCCCTCCCGCTCTGTTCATCTCCTTCCTTTGATTTTTCCACCTTTGAAAAATTTTCGATTCTACAATTAAAAATAAACAAACCGGAAATCTCCTTCAGCAAGAAATGTCCCCCTCCCCCCCCCCGGGCAGAACCGCTCCGCCGACAACCAGCAACTCCTCTCCCGTCCTTCACTTGTCTCATTTGAAAAGTAAATGAGCTCCGGCCCCAGGATCTCCCGGACTATTAAATAGGAGGAATCTGGAGAGGACGCCGGGAAAGAGACGCGGAGAAACCGCAGGAGGGATACAGCCCGGTGCGCGGAGGAGTGCGGCAACACCGAGCAGAGCGCCGACCGCAGCCGACTGCAGAACACCGAGCAGAGCGCCCACCGCAGCCGACCGTACAATCACATCGCGCCAATCACAGATGATAACAGAGCCGACAGAGATCACATGGCTGGGGGCTCAAAGAGACGGATGCATGCACAGCCCGGTGCAGAGTCCTGTGCAGAGCCTTGTGCATGCACAGAACGGTGCAGAGCCTTGTGCATGCCCAACCTGGTGCAGAGCCTTGTGCATGCAGACTGGTACAGAGCCTTGTGCATGCACAGAACGGTGCAGAGCCTTGTGCATGCACAGAACGGTGCAGAGCACTGTGCAGAGCCTTGTGCCATGCCAACCTGGTGCAGAGCCTTGTGCATGCAGATGGTACAGAGCCTTGTGCATGCACAGAACGGTGCACAGACCTGTGCAGAGCCTTGTGCATGCACAGACCGGTGCAGAGCCTTGTGCATGCACAGACCGGTGCAGAGCCTTGTGCATGCACAGACCGGTGCAGAGTCCTGTGCATAGCTTTGTACACGCAAAGCCCCGTACATGCACAGCCTGGTGCAGAGACCGTTGCAGAGCCCGGTGCAGAGTCTTGTGAATGCACAGTCCTGTATACGCACAGCCCGGTGCAGAGCCTAGTGCATGCAGAGTCCGCTGCAGAGCCTTGTGCATACACAGCCGGGTGCAGAGCCCTGTACACGCACATCCCTGTGCAGAGCCTTGTGCATACACAGCTGGGTGCAGAGTCCGTTGCAGAGCCTTGTGCATGCACAGACCGGTACAGAGTCTTGTGCAGAGCTTTGTACACGCAAAGCCCCGTGCAGAGCCCTGTACATGCACAGCCTGGTGAAAGGGGACCTTGCGGCCCGGTGCAGGTCGGAAAATGCAATTTCCGCTGCGAGCCTTGGGCCCATACACAGCGGGTGCGGGTCTGTACACGCCTCCCCGTGCAGAGCCCCGTACATGCACAGCCGGGTGCAGAGTCCGTTGCAGAGCCCTGTGCGGCTTGTGAATGAAAAAGCCTGTATCGCACCCCCCGGTCGGCCCTTGTGATACACGGGGTGCAGAGTTCTTTGCGAGTTGTGCTGACAACCGGTGAGAGCCTTGGCATGCACAGCTGGTGCGAGCCGGTGCAGACCCGGGTCGGTTTCACCAACCCCCGTGCAAGCCCCGTACAGCACACCCGGGGTGCAGAGTCCGTTGCGACCCTGTGCGAGTCTTGTGAAATCCCAAGTCCTTAACGCAACCCCCGGTGCAGAGCCTATGCATCACACCGGGTGCGAGCCTTGACACGCATAGCGTTTCCTGCAGAGCCTTGTGCACCCGCCGGCTCCTGACGGCTGCGCCGTGGGGGGGGGGGGGGGGGGTGGACCCGGGGGGGCGGGGGGGGTCGGGGGGCCCGGGGGGCGGTCCGTGCGAGCGGCTGCAGAGCTCCGGAGAAATGGCCCCGCCCCCCCCCCGGGGTTAAAATTAAAAACAATTCATTTTGGGGCGATCTGATTTGCGCCCTCCCCCCCCCCCGGAATCAATTATTCAATCACAAACAAATTTGGGGGGGGGGGGGGGCGCTTATTTAACTCCAAGGACACTAATTACCCCCAGGGCGCCAGAACTTTTCTCATTACCACAAGACAAAAGCGCAGCCCGTGTGGACGTGCGCCCGGGACACAGCGTGACGTCACGGGGGAGAGCATGACGTCACAAGTGATGACCGTTTCACCGGGACGGGCGGGGCAAAATAGGGCGCCCTCCGATGGCAGCAAATAATGGGTTACAGGCAGCTCCGGGGGGGGGGGGAGCGGCCCCAAGCAAGGGGCCCAGGGGCAGGTGTCTTAAACAAGTGCGCGGGGTGTCTCTTCTTTCCTGCACTTTCTTTTTGTTCTTGCTCCCTACCTCTGCTCTTTTTCTGCCTCTGTCTCTTACTTCCTCTCTTTCTCTTCTCTCCTTCTCTTTGCTTCCTGCTTCCCCCTCATCCTTCTTTTTCTTGCTCTCTATCATTCACTCTTTCTGTCTCCTTCCTTCCTCTTCACCCCTCTCCACTCTCTATTCTTCTTCCTCTATGTCTCTTCTCCTTCTCTGTTTAGTTTTTTTTTCTCTCTTCTCTCATTCTCTCTTTTTTTTCTTCCCCCCTTTATCTTCCCCAACTCTCTGATCCTCATTGCCTCTGTTCCCTTTCCTCTCTGTCGCTCTATTCTCCCCTCTCTGTCTCTCC
Organism: Phyllomedusa bahiana; assembly: GCA_025379985.1. Taxonomy (NCBI): domain Eukaryota; kingdom Metazoa; phylum Chordata; class Amphibia; order Anura; family Hylidae; genus Phyllomedusa; species Phyllomedusa bahiana. Next base: position 17,142 of record JAODAL010034184.1, on the reverse strand, counting down.
TTTCCTTCTCATCTTTTTTTCCCTTTCCCCGTTTCTTTCTTTCTTTCTTCCTTCCTCTCTGTCTTTCTTCCTTCCTCTCTGTCTCTTCCTTCATTCCTCTCTGTCTCTCTTTCTTCATTCCTCTCTGTGTCTCTCTCTGTCTTTCTTCCTTCCTCTCTGTCTTTCTTCCTTCCTCTCTTTCTTTCTTCCTTCCTCTCTGTCTTTCTTCCTTCCTCTCTGTCTTTCTTCCTTCCTCTCTTTCTCTCTTTCTTCCTTCCTCTCTTTCTTTCTTCCTTCCTCTCTTTCTTTCTTCCTTCCTCTCTGTCTTTCTTCCTTTCTCTCTTTCTTTCTTCCTCCCTCTCTGTCTTTCTTCCTCTCTTTTGTTTTTTCTTCTTCTCTCTGTCTTTTTTCCCTTTTTTCTCTGTCTTTTTCCTTTCTCTCTTTTTTTTCCTTTCTCTGTCTTTCTTCCTTTCTCTCTTTCTTTCTTACTTCCTCTCTCTCTTCCTTCCTCTCTTTCTTTCTTCCTTCCTCTCTGTCTCTCTCTGTCTTTCTTCCTTCCTCTCTTTCTTTCTTCCTTCCTCTCTGTCTCTCTTTCTTTCTTCCTTCCTCTCTTTCTTTCTTGTCCTCCTGTCTTTTTTCCCTTTTTCCCTCTCTTTCTTTTTCTTCCTTCCTTCTTTCTCTTTTCTTCCTTCCTTTTTCTCTCTTTTTTCCTTCCTTCTTCTCTCTTTCTTTTCCTCTTTTCTCTTTTTCCCCCCTCTCTTTTCTTTTTTCCTTCCCTCTCTCTGTTTTTTCCTTCCTTCCCCTCTTCTTTCTTCCTTCCTTCTTCTGTTTTTTCTTCCTTCCTCCCCTTCGTCTTTTTTCCCTTTCCCTCTCTCTCTGCTTCCTTCCCTTCCTCTCTTTTTCTTTTCCTTCCTCTTTGTGTCTTTCTTCCTTCCTGTCTTTTCTCTGTCTTTATTCCTTCCTCTCTGTCTCTCTCTGTCTTTCTTTCTTCCTTCCTCTCTTTCTTTCTTCCTTCCTCTCTGTCTTTCTTTCTTCCTTCCTCTCTGTCTTTCTTTCTTCCTTCCTCTCTGTCTCTTTCTTCCTTCCTCTCTGTCTCTTCCTTCCTTCCTCTCTGTCTCTTCCTTCATTCCTCTCGTCTCTTTTTTTTTCCCTCTGTTTTTTTTTATTCCTTCTGTCTCTCTTTTCCTTCCTTCCTCTCTTTTCTCTCTTTGTCTTTCCTTTTTTCGCCCTTTCTCTTTCTTTTTTTTTCCTTCCCTTTCTTTTTTCCCTTTCCCTTTTTTTCCCTTTCCTCTCTTTCTTCCTTCCTCTCTTTCTTCCTTCCTCTCTTTCTTCCTTCCTCTCTTTCTTCCTTCCTCTCTTTCTTCCTTCCTCTCTTTCTTCCTTCCTCTCTTTCTTCCTTTTCCCTTCCTCTGTCTTTTTCCTTCCCTCGTCCTCTCTTTCTTTCTTCCCCCTTTTTCTTTTCTTTCTTCTTTCTTTCTTTCTTTTTTTCTGCTCTCTCTGTTTTTTTCCTTCCCTCTTTCTTTCTTTCTCTGTCTCTCTCTGTCTTTTTTTCTTCTTCCTCCTTCCTTCGTTCTTTTTTCTTCCTCTTGTCTTCTTTTTTTCCTTCCTCTCTGCTTTCTTCTTCCTTCCCTTGTTTTTCTTTCCTTTTTCCCCTCTCTTCCCCCCCGTCTTTCTTTTCCTTCCTTCTGTCTTTCTTTTTTCCCTTTCCCTTTCCTGTCTTTTTTTTCCTTCCTTCTGTCTTCTTTCTTCCTTTCTCTGCTTTCTTTCTTTTCCCCTTTTGTCTTTTTTCCCTTCCTCTCTCCTTGTCTTTTTTCCTTCCTCTTTGTCCTTTTTTTTTTTCCTTCCCTCTTTTTTTCCCTTTTTTTCCTTTTTTCCTCCTTTTTTTTTCCCCTTTTTTCCCTCTCTCTGTCTTTTCTTCCTTCCTCTCTCTCTCTCTCTCTGTCTTTTCTTCCTTCCTCTCTCTCTCTCTCTGTCTTTTCTTCCTTCCTCTCTCTCTCTCTCTGTCTTTCTTCCCCTTCTTCTCTTCTCGTCTTTTCTTCCTTCCTTCCCCCTTCTCTCCGTTTTTTCTTCCTTCCTCTCTCCCCTCTTTCTTTTTTTTCCCTTCCTCCCCTCTCCATCCTTTTTTTTCCCCTTCCCTCTCTCTCTGTCTTCTTTCCTTCCTCTCTCCTCAGTTTTTTTTCCTTTCCCTCCTCTCTGTTGTCTTCCCTTCCTCTCTCTCTGTCTGTTCTTCCTTCCTCTCTCTCTGTCTGTTCTTCCTTCCTCTTTGTCTTTATTCCTTCCTTTCTTTCTTTCTTCCTCTCTGTCTCTCTTTGTCTCTCCTTTCCATCCTCTCTGTCTCTCTCTGTCTTTCTTCCTTTCTCTCTGTCTTTCTTCCTTTCTCTCTGTCTTTCTTCCTTTCTCTCTGTCTTTCTTCCTTTCTCTCTGTCTTTCTTCCTTTCTCTCTGTCTTTCTTCCTTCCTCTCTGTCTTTCTTCCTGCCTCTCTGTCTCTGTCTTTCTTCCTGCCTCTCTGTCTCTGTCTTTCTTCCTGCCTCTCTGTCTCTGTCTTTCTTCCTGCCTCTCTGTCTCTGTCTTTCTTCCTGCCTCTCTGTCTTTCTTCCTGCCTCTCTGTCTTTCTTCCTGCCTCTCTGTCTCTGTCTTTCTTCCTTCTTCTCTGTCTCTGTCTTTCTTCCTTCTTCTCTGTCTCTGTCTTTCTTCCTTCCTCTCTGTGTCTCTCGTTCGTTCTTTCTTCCTTCCTCTGTGTCTCTCGTTCGTTCTTTCTTCCTTCCTCTGTGTCTCTCGTTCGTTCTTTCTTCCTTCCTCTGTGTCTCTCGTTCGTTCTTTCTTCCTTCCTCTGTGTCTCTCGTTCGTTCTTTCTTCCTTCCTCTCGTTCGTTCTTTCTTCCTTCCTCTCTGTCTTTGTCTTTCTTCATTCCTCTCTGTGTCTCTCGTTCGTTCTTTCTTCATTCCTCTCTGTGTCTCTCGTTCGTTCTTTCTTCATTCCTCTCTGTGTCTCTCGTTCGTTCTTTCTTCCTTCCTCTCTGTCTCTGTCTTTCTTCCTTCCTCTGTGTATTGCAGGATACCGTTGTCCATTACTCTCGAATGCAAAAAATAAATGAAACCCCCCAAATCTGAGCGCGTGTGTGCGGCTGCACAGGAGGCCGAGGAATTGTCTAATTGTGTGTGAAGAGCCTGCCTTGTGTAATTGTACGTGAGCGCTGCTCTTGGAGAAGCTGCTGCCGTCTCCTCAGGCGCTGACTTTCGTGGCCATTAATCCGAGCAGCTGTGTGACTCCGGCGTTGGCTTTGTGCTGCTCTGTGGCTCATCCCGTGCTTCATGTGCTCCCTGTCTCGGGTTTTGTTCCTCTGCTCCTGGCGTCAGGATATGAGGCCTCCTCTGTTCGGGGATTGCTGCTTGAGATTGAATTTTCGCCTTTTGTTTTGCGCTCGCGTCCCCAGTAATTTTTCTTAATCCGGAGGCCTGGATCTGCCACACAGAGTCTGACACCGGAGAAGTCGCGTTTTTGGCAATGGCGAGTATTATCTTCAAAGTCCACCTTGTGTGTGATAAAAATGCCGGGAACAGCTGGTAATCTGGTTGCCAGGCAGAGAAGGACGTGTGCGCCGCTTGCTTGGCACGGTACGTATTCACTGCGGCGCCACCCTCAGATTCACTGAGCAATATCCGCGCTGGAGGCTTTATGCATAAAACAAAGTGGTCAGAGCTCTTCTTCTCTGATACAGAGCTCCAAATCCACTGCATAGACACAGAATCATCTGCCCACAGCCACCACTAGGGGGAGCCCAGGAGCACACTGCATAGACAGAGTCACATGATAAGATCCTGTCTGCCCACAGCCACCACTAGGGGGAGCTCAGGAGCACACTGCATACAATGTGAACATTGATCTCAATGATAAACCTGTATGTAGTGAGCTCCCCCTAGTGGCAGGTAAAGACAGTACGAACAGAGGTCTTCAGCCTGTGCCCCTCCAGTTGCTCTAAAACTACAACTCTCATCATACCCCGAATTCTGATGCATTTAGAGAAGCAAATATGCCCCAATGTGCTGGTCAAAGACACAAAGAAATAATTTCTGGCTGAATTTCTCCATCAAATGCAATGTGCGACCCTGGACACCTGTCTGTTTTTTTTTCATAATAAGTTCCACATTGTGAATAGATACATAATATATCCTTGTAGTGGTTGGATACCGAGCCCGAAATCCACTGTATAGACAGAGTCACATGATAAGATCCTGTCTGCCCACAGCCACCACTAGGGGGAGCTCAGGAGCACAACGTATACTACTTTTACATTTATCTCAATGATAAATCTGTATGCAGGGAGCTCCCCCTAATGGCAGGTACTGACAGCATGAACAGTGATTTACCTCCAGTTGTTGTAAAACTATAACTCACAGAATACCCAGAATTCAGGTGCATTTGGAAGCGTAAAACTGCCCAAATGTGTGACAAATAGAATTAATTTCTGGATGGATTTGTCCTCTAAATGCAATGTCTGTCTTTGGACACCTGTTGTTTTTGTCCTAGTAAGTTCCACATTGTGATTAGATACATAATATATCATTATAGTGGTCAGATACAGAGCCCCTAATCCACTGCATAGACAGTCACATGATAAGATCAAGTCCGCCCACAGCCACCACTAGGGGGAGCTTAGGAGCACATCATGTACAACGTGTACATTTATCTCAATGATAAATCTGTATGCAGTGAGCTCCCCCTAGTGGACACCTGTTGTTTTTGTCCTAGTAAGTTCCACATTGTGATTAGATTCATAATATATCTTTATAGTGGTCGGATACAGAGCCCCAAATCTACTGCATAGATAGAGTAACATGATAAAATCCTATCTGTCCACAGCCACCCTTAGGGGGAGCTCATGAGCACATTGTATACAATGTGCACATTTATCTCAATGATAAATCTGTATGCAGTGAGCTCCCCCTAGTGGCAGGTACTGACAGCATGAATTCCAATGATGAGAGACGCTGGCATCAAGTTATACAATTAAGAAACACAAGAAAACATGGACGGCTCTTTCTGGTGCAATATGTTACTTTTGCAAATTTAGAAAGGAAGGGACTCTGCTTGCTGGCGTGGTCCGTGCTCACTGCGGCTCCATCCTGAGACGCACGGACTCACGGAGCGATAGCCGCACTATAGGCTTTATTGTTTTTGTACTTTGAAAATGTATTAACATTGAATGTTGCATCTTAGTAATAGACTTTGTCGCCACTTTAAAGATCTCTGCTTGCTGTAAACTGTGACCATGGGGAAAGTTGGGGTCAAACAAATTTTCACCAAGGGTCACGTCAGCATTATGGTTGCCTCCGTGGGCAGTTGGTGGGTGGCTGTGGTGCCGGGGTTGGGCTGTGCCTATGAGTCGCTTTACAGAAAGACGTGGAGGTGTCCAATGGTGGATATTCGGGGCATGCTGAGACTTGTAGTCTTACAACCCCTAGAGGGCGCAGGTTGGCACCTGCCAACCCCTAGAGGGCACCTGCCACTAGAGGGAGCTCACTGCATACTGATTTATCATTGAGATAAATGTACGTGTGTCATGTTTTAAGGCTTTGGTTAATGAAAAACAGACAGTACAAGGAATACGGGACAGAAGCAGAGATGGAATAAGGGGATCCTTGGAGCGGCAGAGGGCACATACCTGTCCAACCGCGGTCAGAGATGTGATGACCGAACAACAGTCCTGGGGACAATGGAGTCCGGATGGGCAGGACAGCGGGGTCGCAGACACAGGAACACAGACTTGATCAAGGAGGAAGGAACACCAGAAGAATGGGGGACTCGAGCCAGGAGGAACACTTGAGTAACAGAGGACTTGTGCCAGGAGGAACACTAGAGTAACAGAGGACTCGTGCCAGGAGGAACACTAGAGTAACAGAGGACCCGAACCAGGAGGAACACCAGAGTAACAGAGGACTCGAACCAGGAGGAACACTAGAGTAACAGAGGACCCAAACCAGGAGGAACACTAGAGTAACAGAGGACCCAAACCAGGAGGAACACTAGAGTAACAGAGGACCCGAACCAGGAGGAACACTAGAGTAACAGAGGACCCGAACCAGGAGAACACTAGAGTAACAGAGGACCCGAACCAGGAGGAACACTAGAGTGACAGAGGACCCGAACCAGGAGGAACACTAGAGTGACAGAGGACCCGAACCAGGAGGAACACGAGAGTAACAGAGGACCCGATCCAGGAGGAACACTAGAGTAACAGAGGACCCGAACCAGGAGGAACACTAGAGTAACAGAGGACCCGAACCAGGAGGAACACTAGAGTAACAGAGGACCCGAACCAGCAGGAACACTACAGTAACAGAGGACCCGAGCCAGTAGGAACACTAGAGTAACAGAGGACCCGAACCAGGAGGAACACTAGAGAAACAGAGGACCCGAACCAGGAGGAACACTAGAGTAACAGAGGACCCGAACCAGTAGGAACACTAGAGTAACAGAGGACCCGAACCAGGTGGAACACTAGAGGATCTGAGGACTCGTGCCAAGAGGAACAACAGCGGAACTGAGGACTCGTGCATTGAGGAACAACAGCGGAACTGAGGACTCGTGCCAAGAGGAACAACAGCGGAACTGAGGACTCGTGCCAAGAGGAACAACAGCGGAACTGAGGACTCGTGCCAAGAGGAACAACAGAGGAACTGAGGACTCGTGCCAAGAGGAACAACAGAGGAACTGAGGACTCGTGCCAAGAGGAACAACAGAGGAACTGAGGACTCGTGCCAAGAGGAACAACAGAGGAACTGAGGACTCGTGCCAAGAGGAACAACAGAGGAACTGAGGACTCGTGCCAAGAGGAACAACAGAGGACCTGAGGACTCGTGCCAAGAGGAACAACAGAGGAACTGAGGACTCGTGCCAAGAGGAACAACAGAGGAACTGAGGACTCGTGCCAAGAGGAACAACAGAGGAACTGAGGACTTGGACCAGGTATGACCCGAGGAACAACAGAGTGGCAGACACTGGAAGAGATGCAGGCACCGGGATCGATGAACATAGTCACTGTAGGAAGGCACAGCAGACTGGAGACCAGGCTCAGACACAAGGTGACCAGGGCAGGATACCTGCAGAGACAGGGAACACCACATCAAAACCACCGGCAAGGCAAGGACGAAATCAGACGGGCCGGGGTCAGGAACCAGGCAGGGGACGTCAGGCTAGGGTTCAGGAACATGGGATCTTTAAAACACAGGAACATGGAGTCACCAGGACACGGAGGCTTGAGACAAGTGCAGCAGACTCTACTACACCAATACTCAGGCCCTGACTGGAGCCAGAGGCTGGGCTATATAGCTGGGCCTGATAGCGGAAGAGCTGCACCTGTGAGGGTCGCAGCAGTCAGAGCCGAAGCCAGCTTCCATCCTCCAGGATCAAATGAGAAGTTGCTGACAGACAGGAGGCAGGGAGGTTTGCAAATCATGACACCATGTTGTATGCAGTGTGCTCCTGAGCTCCCCCTAGTGGTGGCCGTGGACAGACAGGATCTGATCATGTGATGGATTTGGGGCGCTATAACCGACCACTATAAATATATATTATGTATCTAATCGCAATCTTGAACCTATTCAGACAAAAACACAGTGGTGTCCAAAGGTGGACATTGCGTTTAAGGGACAAATCCAGGCAGAAATTAAATATCTGCACAATGGGCTACATTTACCCCTCCCAGAGCACCAGATTTCTGGGCACGCTGAGAGTTCTAGTTTTATAACAACTGGAGGTAAATCACTGTTCATGCTGTCAGTACCTCCCACTATGGGGAGCTCGCTGCATACAGATTTATCATTGAGATAAATGTACACACTGTATGCAGTGTGCTGCTGAGCTCCCCCTAGTGGTGGCTGTGGGCAGACAGGATCTTATCATGTCACTCTGTCTTGTGCAATGGATTTGGGGCTCTGTATTCGACCGCTATAAAGATATATTATTTTTTTAATCAGAATATTGAACCTATTAAGCTCCGGATCCAAGATGGCAGCTGCTTCTTTTTTTGTTGCCGCCAACTATGCAAAGCCCTGGCTTCATCCTTTGGGGTAAGTGGAGAGTCAGTCTTCTGTTTCCTTGTCCATTCCTGCCTGCTATGGTGAAATAAGATAACATGGTGGCCCACAACGTGACCTAGACCTGCTCCCGCTCACACAGCTGATGAGTTTGTTACAGTGTAGCAGTATATACTCCACGCATCACCCTCCTTACCTACACTGATACATTGTAACAAACTGCAGCTGTGTCAATATGACCAGGTCCAGAAGGGTTTCCCATATACTATAGTAAACGATGCTTTACATATAGGTTGTGGGGACCCCACGAGGCAGGACGCCCTTGTGCCGGAGGCTGGATGCCCCTGTTACATTATTACTGTATTTTATCACTATATAATAATATTTACTGTACATCATACCATTGCTTCTATGACAGTGATTATTAACCTGTGCCCCTCCAGCTGTTGTAAAACTACAACTCTTAGCATGTCCCGAATTCTGGTGCATTTGAAAGCGGAAATCTGCCTCAATTCATGGATAAAAGACACATACATTTCTGGCAGGATTTGTCCTCGAAATGCAAAGTCCATGGACACCACTTTGGTTTTTGACTTAACAAGTTCCACATTGGGATTAGAGCCATAATATATCTTTATAGCGGTCGGACAGAGAGCCCCAAATTCACTGCATAGACAGAGTCACATGATAAGATCCTGACTGCCCACAGCCACCACTAGGGGGAGCTCAGGAGCACATTGTATACACTGTGTACATTTATCTCAATGATAAATCTGTATGCAGCGAGCGTCCCCCAGTGGCAGATACAGACAGCATGAACAGTGATTTACCTGTGTCCCTCTAGTTGTTCTAACACTACAACTCTTACCCCGCCTGAAAACCAGTTGGCTCTCTGGCCATGCTGAGAGTTGTAGTTTTACAACAGCTAGAGGGACACAGATTAAAGAACACTGTGGGATATAAAACATCAAAACAGAGAGGCATCCAATGGTGGATATTCCACTTAAAGGACAAGTCCAGCCATAGATAAATTCTATTTGTCGCACATTGGAGCAGTATTATGCTTCCAAATGCACCTGAATTCAGAGCATGCTGAGAGTTGTAGTTTTACAACAGCTGGAGGGGCGCAGGTTGATGACCACTGTTCATGCTGTCACTACCTGCCACTAGAGGGAGCTCGCCGCATACAGATTTTTCATTGAGATAAATGTACACATTGTATGCAATGTGCTCCTGAGCTCCTCCTAGTGGTGGCTGTGGGCAGACAGGATCTTATCTTGTGACTCTGTCTATGCAGTGGATTTGGGGCGCTGTATCTGTCCACTATAAAGATATATTATGGATCTAATCAGAAGCTTGAACCTATGAAGACAAAAACAAAGTGGAGCGGATCCCTGAGGCGACCGGTGCTGCCTGCGGGGGCTCCTCTTCCTGCTTTAGTCATGGATCTGGGGGCGCCTTAACTGGATGCTAAGTATCCTGTAATGCTCAGTGACTTGTGAGTGGAGCCGACCTTAGTGATAAGCGGCGCCCAGTGAGCACAGTACGTACATCCTCTATAACAGAATGGTTTGGGTCTTAAATTGGGGGGGAGGGGCTGAGTCCACATATTGATATTAAACCCATTTTGTCCAGTTCACTGGGAGGCTTAACGAGTCCCTGGCCACCAATTGCTCTGCTCTTATCCAGTCCACCCTGAGCTGCAGTAAGTGCTTCTTTAGTCGCCTCATAGATCTTTTATTGATAGTTCATATCCTAAGAGAGACCAATAGGGGGAGCTGTGATGGGGCTCACTGAATGCAGAGGGAGAGGATGCCCCCCTGGGCTGTGAGGATCTATAAAGGAGCCCTCCGGCTATAATATGCTGCCAGTGATAATCCACCCCTTCCCCCCCACCAAGACCCTGGAGTGTAATATGGAAAGTAGAACCCTTTACTGTGTCCCATGAAGCTTCTCTTCTGATGGTCATGAAGACGTCATATAGATAACAGTCCCAACTCATCCTGTCACTGCATATACAGAGAGAACAGTGACGAATCCTGTGTAATAGGAGGGAGTAGACTGCGGCACCTGAGGATGCGCCAAATATCACCAGGGGTCACCCGGAACATGCTCAGGTGCTATGGTCCAACCTTCTGCCGCCAATCCCTTCAGTTACTGAAGCTGGGATAGTATTCTCATGCAATTATGTTGCATTTTAAACCAAGCCCCCTTTCTCATAAACCACCCCCACTTTTATCAAAGCCACACCCTTTGTGGGATGAGAGTCAAAAAGTGTCTAAAAAACCAAAAAAAAAATGTACACCAGTTTATTGGTGCAACTTAAACCTGACTTGTGTCATGTGCATATGGAAGAGCAGATCTGCCCCAATGTGTGGGCGAGAGGCACACATTATTCATTTCTCTCTGGACTTGTCCTGGTCTCCTCTTGGACACCACTTTGATTTTTGTCCTTCAACCTTATGATTAGAGCCATAATATATCATTATTGTGGTCAGATACAGAGCCCCAAATCCACTGCATAGACAGAGTCACATGATAAGTTCCTGTCTGCCCACAGCCACCACTAGGGGGAGCTCAGGAGCACAATACATACAATGTGAACATTTATCTCAATGATAAATCTTTATGCAGGGAGCTCCCCCCCAGTGGACACCTGTTGTTATTGTCCTAGTAAGTTCCACATTGTGATTAGATTCATAATATATCATTATTGTGGTCAGATACAGAGCCCCAAATCCACTGCATAGACAGAGTCACATGATAAGTTCCTGTCTGCCCACAGCCACCACTAGGGGGTGCTCAGGTGCACATTGCATACAACGTGTACATTTATCTCAATGATAAATCTGTATGCAGTGAGCTCCCCCCAGTGACAAGTAAGGACAACATGAACAGTGATTTACCTCCAGTTGTTGTAAAACTATAACTCTCAGAATGCCCAGAATTCAGATGCATTTGGAAGCGTAAAACTGGCCAAATGTGCGACAAATAAAATTATACTTTCTGGATGGATTTGTCCTCTAAATGCAATGTCTGCCTTTGGACACCTGTTGTTTTTGTCTTAGTAAGTTTAACCTTCAGATTAGATCCATAATATATCTATATAGGGGTCGGATAAAGAGCCCCAAATCCACTGCATAGACATAGTCACATGATAAAATCCTGTCTGCCCACAGCCACCACTAGGGGGAGCTCAGGAGCACACCGTATACAACATGTACATTTATCTCAATGAAAAATCTGTATGCAGCGAGCTCCCCCTAGTGGCAGGTAGTGAAAGCATGAATTACAATGTTGAAAGACACTGGCACCAAGTTATACAATGAGAGGAAAGATCGCGTGCAAATTATTGCACTCGCCTATTTGTGTCCAAAGTCAAGGAAGCAACCTGTCACCTGTGACCACCGCTGCCCTGCCAAGAAGGCCAAACCCCCGGATCTGGCAAACGCAGGTGAATGCAGGGACACGTTTCTGTATCCCATCCCGGAAAATCCACGGAGCCTCAAGCACAGATCTCAAAAAGCAATTCAGGAGACAATCTCCATGTTCAAAAGCTTCCAGATTGTATTAATATTCAATAGAAACAACACGTTTCGGAAATCTGTGGGGACGTCGTCAGGTTTCTGAAGCTGCAAACATCAATATCAACATCTGCTCCACAGGGCTCATCCTCAGAGCAGCGCTCGGGCGCAGGCTGGGAGTTTAGGAGGCTCCCGCATCGTATGTTTGTTCTTCAAAGAGACATTGAGTCCAATTCACATCTATCTATCTATCTATCTATCTATCTATCTATCTATCTATCTATCTATCTATCTATCTCTTATCTATCTATCTATCTCTATCTATCTATCTATCTCCTATCTATCTCTATCTCATATCTATCTATCTATCTCATATCTATCTATCTATCTATCTATCTATCTATCTCATATCTATCTATCTATCTCATATCTATCTATCTATCTATCTATCTATCTCCTATCTATCTATCTCCTATCTATCTCCTATCTATCATCATCCCATCTAATCTATCTATTCCCATCTATCTATCTATCTCATATCTATCTATCTATCTATTTTCTATCTATCCTCATATCTATCTATTTTCTAATCTATCTATCTATCTATCTATATCTCATATCTATCTATCTCATATCTATCCATCTATCTATCTATATCTATCTATCTCCTATCTATCTATCTATCTATCTCCTATTTATTTCTATCTATCTCCTATCCATCTATCTCATATCTATCTATCTATCTATCTATATTACATTTCACATTTATCTATCAAAAAAAGTCTGCATTGAAGCTAAACTTGCTACATCCTTGGATGTGTGGCTCCTGCGCGGGTTGCGTGGCTCCTGCGCGGGTTGCGTGGCTCCTGCGCGGGTTGCGTGGCTCCTGCTCGGGTTGTGCGGCTCCTGCTTGGGTTGTGCGGCTCCTGCTCGGGTTGTGCGGCTCCTGCTTGGGTTGTGCGGCTCCTGCTTGGGTTGTGCGGCTCCTGCTTGGGTTGTGCGGCTCCTGCTCGGGTTGTGTGGCTTCTGCTCGGGTTGTGTGGCTCCTGTTGTGAGGCTCCTGCTCGGGTCGTGCGGCTCCTGCTCGGGTCGTGCGGCTCCTGCTCGGGTCGTGCGGCTCCTGCTCGGGTCGTGTGGCTCCTGCTCGGGTCGTGTGGCTCCTGCTCGGGTTGTGTGGCTCCTGCTCGGGTTGTGTGGCTCCTGCTCGGGTTGTGTGACTCCTGTTGTGTGACTCCTGCTGGGTTGTGTGGCTCCTGCTCGGGTTGTGTGACTCCTGTTGTGTGACTCCTGTTGGGGTTGTGTGGCTCCTGCTCGGGTTGTGAGGCTCCTGCTCGGGTTGTGCGGCTCCTGCTCGGGTAGTGCGGCTCCTGCTCGGGTCGTGAGGCTCCTGCTCGGGTCGTGCGGCTCCTGCTCGGTCGTGCGGCTCCTGCTCGGGTCGTGCGGCTCCTGCTCGGTCGTGTGGCTCCTGCTCGGTCGTGTGGCTCCTGCTCGGGTGTGCGGCTCCCCGCTCGGGTCGTGTGGCTCCTGCTCGGGTTGTGCGGCTCCTGCTCGGGTTGTGGGCTCCTGCTCGGGTTGTGCGGCTCCTGCTCGGGTTGTGCGGCTCCTGCTCTGTTTGTGCGGCTCCTGCTCGGGTTGTGCGGCTCCTGCTCGGGTTGTGCGGCTCCTGCTCGGGTTGTGAGGCTCCTGCTCGGGTCGTGTGGCTCCTGCTCGGGTCGTGCGGCTCCTGCTCCCGGGTGTGCGCTCCTGCTCGGGTCGTGCGGCTCCTGCTCGGGTCCCTGCGGCTCCTGCTCGGGTTGTGTGGGTCCTGCTCGGGTTTTGTGGCTCCTGCTCGGGTCTTGGGACTCCTGCTCGGGTCGTGTGGCTCCTGCTCGGGTTGTGTGACTCCTGTTGTGTGACTCCTGTTGGGGTTGTGTGGCTCCTGCTCGGGTCGTGCGGCTCCTGCTCGGGTTGTGGCCTCCTGCTCGGGTTGTGTGGCTCCTGCTCGGGTTGTGTGGCTCCTGCTCGGGTCATGGGACTCCTGCTCTCGGTGATCTCGGGGGTGGGGCTCCTGCTCGGGTCGTGGACTCCTGTGGGTGTGTGGCTCCTGCTCGGGTGGTGGGACTCCTGCTCGGGTCGTGTGGCTCCTGCTCGGGTCGTGGGCTCCTGCTCGGGTTGTGCGCTCCTGCTCGGGTTGTGCGTGGACTCCTTTTTCTCTGTCCGGGGGCGGCTCCTGCTCTCGGGTCGTGCGGCTCCTGCTCGGGTCGTGCGGCTCCTGCTCGGGTAGTGCGGCTCCTGCTCGGGTCGTGCGGCTCCTGCTCGGGTCGTGCGGCTCCTGCTCGGGTCGTGCGGCTCCTGCTCGGTGTCGGTTGCTGGGCTCCTCTGCTCGGGTCGTGCGGCTCCGGGTTCTCGGGTCGTGCGGCTCCTGCTCGGGTCGTGTTAACCCGCTTTGTGTAAATTTTGAATATAAACTGTTCTGCGCCATTTGGTCGCATTCATGAAAGGCACGGAAATGCCGTCTCCTTGTATTTGAAGATGATCCTGAGTTACTTTCTTGCAGTAACAATACTCGTGAGGCCGGCGCTTCGCCTTTCATTGTCCATCTTCTCTCCGGAGAGCTCCTGTCAGTCCTGCTGAAAGCTGTAATCTTCTCATTCTGCTGCAGCTCGGGGGCCAGGTCTAAAGGAAAGCTAATTCTGTCATCTCTCCAATGCACTTTGTAGTTCCTCTAAAGCTGCAGGAGCTGCACCTGTGTCCGATCCGTCCCCTGCGCGTCACACATTAGCATACGTCTGTTGCCTCTCGATGGAATCTTCACCTTTGTTGACTTGTTACAATGTATCCAGAAGTCTTCCTTGCCCGGAATGTTCAGCAATTCGGTAAAGAAGTGATCACTTTGGCCCCATCGTGGGTCCTCTCGACCTCCTGGTATATTGCAAGTGAACATCAACATGGAGGCGAGTGGTCCGATCAATCATTTCATGGCTGTGAAGTATCGACCTTGAGCGGTGATTCACCGCGCGCTGCGTCCGGTCCACCTGGCATCCAGAATTATAATCCAGGACAATAGCAGGATCCTCCCGAGGCTTAATTAGCAGCCACCAGGCGTCAGGGTCATATCGACTTCAGATCCTGCTCTGTTGTAGAAATTTCGCCGCTGTTTCTAATGTTCTCCGGAATAATGGAAATTGTAAACAATGTTCAGTAAAATGGAGAAGGAATCGCATGTTTTCTGGCAAGATGAAGGACGGAGGTAGAGATGCCGGAGATAAGGCGCCGAGGCACAAGGATGAACCAGGAGCCCTGCAAAAATGAAAAAAAAAAAAGAGTTAAATCGGGTTTATGTGCCGCATAATACAGGTAACCCCGCAACCTGCTGCACCTGCTGCATACAGATAGTTGGATCCTCATAGGTCGTAGGATTAGGTGCTGTCCGCTCATTGACCTATCCCTGTGTTATTCAAAAAGTACGAAACATTCAGCGTCCCTGTACAATGAGGTCAAGTTTGGAAAAATTGCGGCATCCCAGTAATCAGAGACCAGATATTCGACATATGGCGCCGGGTCAGACGTAGTGATTGTAGCAGATGGATCCCCTTCAGGTCCCTCCATTTCATCCTACTCTCCCATTTCCCATTCCTCCCATGCACCTCATTCTCTACCTTTCCCTCCGAATCCTTCCAATGTCCTCCTGTTTAATCTCATTCCCTACAATTCTCTCCAGTCCTAGCTTGTTCTTACCCATTTCTTCTATTCTCTTCCATTTTCATCACATTTTTATTTCACTTTCTCTCCATTCCCTCCTATTCCAGCTTATTCTCTCCCATTCTATTCTTCAAATTCCTTTCCCTACTTTCCTGCCCAACTTCTTCCCAACCTCTCTCATTCCTTTCCTCCTCTCCTACTTTTTTCCCATTTCTTATTCTTCCCTGTTCCCTACAATGTTCTCTCGCTTCTTCCCACTCTATTCTATTCTCAGATATTTCTTCTCCTTCTACCTATTCTTTCCCATCCCCTACAATTCTCACTCATTCCCTCTAATTCTACCTTGTTTCCTTCTAATCTCTCCTATTCACTTTCATTTGTATTCCTTTTCATCCTTTTTTCCTGTTCTGTGTAACTCGTTCAATTCTTTCTCAATCTCTCCCACTTCCTTATATCCATTCCCCCTCTCCACCATTTCCTTCCCACTCTCTTCCATTCTTTCCTACCCTCTCTCATTCTCCCGCATTTGCTTCTGTCATCTCCTGTCCCAGCCAAATCCCATCCATACTCTAACATTCCTTCAAATCCTATCCCACTATCTCCTGTCTCCCATCCATTCATATACGCTCTCATGCCTTCCAACCCACTATATCTTTCCACATTTCCTATCTTCTCAACTTCCTTTTTTTCCCTCCTACTTTCTCCCATTCCTTCCCTTTCCCTCTGTTCCATGTATTTCTTCCTACCCTCATCCATTTCCTCCTGTTTAATTTCTCCCCTTTCCTTCCTTTTCCTCCCTCCTTCATCCATTTCTCCCCATTCCTTCCTTTTCCTCCTGCTCCATCCATTTCTCCCCTTTCCTTCCTTTTCCTCCCTGCTCCATCCATTTCTCCCCTTTCCTTCCTTTTCCTCCCTGCTCCATCCATTTCTCCCCTTTCCTTCCTTTTCCTCCCTGCTCCATCCATTTCTCCACCTTCCTTCTTTTTCCTCCCTTCATCCATTTCTCCCCTTTCCTTCCTTTTCCTCCCTGCTCCATCCATTTCTCCCCTTTCCTTCCTTTTCCTCCCTGCTCCATCCATTTCTCCCCATTCCTTCCTTTTCCTCCCTGCTCCATCCATTTCTCCCCTTTCCTTCCTTTTCCTCCCTCCTTCATCCATTTCTCCTCATTCCTTCCTTTTCCTCCTGCTCCATCCATTTCTCCCCATTCCTTCCTGCTCCATCCATTTCTCCCCTTTCCTTCCTTTTCCTCCCTGCTCCATCCATTTCTCCCCTTTCCTTCCTTTTCCTCCTGCTCCATCCATTTCTCCCCTTTCCTTCCTTTTCCTCCCTGCTCCATCCATTTCTCCCCTTTCCTTCCTTTTCCTCCCTTCATCCATTTCTCCCCCATTTCTTCCTTTTCCTCCCTGCTCCATCCATTTCTCCCCATTCCTTCCTTTTCCTCCCTCCTTCATCCATTTCTCCTCATTCCTTCCTTTTCCTCCCTGCTTCATCCATTTCTCCCCATTCCTTCCTTTTCCTCCCTGCTTCATCCATTTCTCCCCATTCCTTCCTGCTTCGTCCATTTCTCCCCTTTCCTTCCTTTTCCTCCTGCTCCATCCATTTCTCCCCATTCCTTCCTCCTTCATCCATTTCTCCCCATTCCTTCCTTTTCCTCCCTGCTCCATCCATTTCTCCCCCATTTCTTCCTTTTCCTCCCTGCTCCATCAATTTTTCCGCATTCCTTCCTTTTCTTTCCTGCTTCATCCATTTCTCCCCCATTCCTTCCTTTTCCTCCCTGCTCCATCCATTTTTCCCCATTCCTTCCTTTTCTTTCCTGCTTCATCCATTTCTCCCCATTCCTTCCTTTTCTTTCCTGCTTCATCCATTTCTCCCCATTCTTTTCCCGCTTTATCCAATTTCTCCCCATTCCTCCTTCTCCATT
>JAODAL010034183.1:0-44589 GCA_025379985.1 Phyllomedusa bahiana | reverse complement strand
CAGCCGTTTATATTCTCCCCCACCGTTATGAGCTCCCCCACCCTGTATATAGCAGCTCTCCCCGCCTGTATATAGCAGCTCTCCCCCAGCCCCATAAGCCTGCCACTCCCCCAGCCTGTATTAGAAACTCCCCCCCAGCTGTATATACCCTTTCACGCCCCCCCACCTGTAAAAATTTATTACACAATAAAATAAAAAACACTAATTTACTTCCCCGCCCCAGCCGCGCGCCCCTCTTCTATCTTCTCTCCATCACAGAGCGGCACGCTCCCCCGTCAGCTCCGGGGGCCCACTCCTATGACGGGCTGTGCGCCTAGGACGGGCACGGCGCGATATGTAATTACTTTGCATCGCTGGAGCTGAGCGCAGGGGCCCCGGGGCCCCCTTAGCGTGAGGTTCCAGCGGGTCCCGACTCAATTTGTTAGCCCGGGGGCTGCCAGGGGCCCCCGGGCCCCGACTTGTGACCCGGACCCCGAGCCCTGCGGCGCGGTGTCCGGGTCCATGCGGGAAAAGGCGCGGTGGCCACCCTGGCTGCGTCCCAGCAGAATGGCCCGGTGCCCCTGGGGGCACGCGTGCCAAGGTTCGCCACCGCGGGGACTAGGGATGTGTGGAGAGGCAATTGTGATGTTTTGCCGTATAACGGGGGTCGATTCCTTTTTTTGAAGGCAGTCTTGAGCACAAGGTCAGTGCCCGGGGGCCTGAACTTTAGGCCTGAAGGAGTTGAAGGTGTCAAATGTCTTGTGGGTTGTTGTGTAAGTTGGGGGAGGGAGGGAAATATTCTTGTTTGGCATGGTGGGACTTGGGGGAAGTCCTGAGCTAAAATTTTGTCGTGGAAAAAGTCTGCAGGTGCTTTGACTTTCTCACAGATGCTCACACATCGGGAAACTCGCGCAAAAGCGAGTTGGGCGTGTCCCAAGGCGCCGGCGTTGACTCTGGTGGTGCCGTGTGTGAGGGGTCCTATGTCCCGGGGGGTTGGGAAATTTTTTGTGTTGTTTAAACCCCAGGTCAGGACAGGGGGGAGAGATTGGGAACAGTGAGGCAGGGCCGTCTTAACGCACTAGGGGCCCCCTGGGCAGAGAGGTATACTCCCCCCCCCCCCCCCCCCCCTGCTCCCCCCCCCCCCCCCCCCCCCCCTCCCCCCCCGCCCCCCCCCCCCCCCCCCCCAAAAAAAAAAAAAAAATAAAATTACCGGTCGGTCACCTTACATGCAGAGACCACGCACGTCAAAAATAAAGTAAAAAAAACCGCTGACACAGGGTCACCGGGCGTCCTTCTGACAGTCGTTTTTCTGATGTTCTTTCCCTTTTTTTCTCCCCTTTCCCTCCCGGGGCCCACCATGAGCCTTGTCCTGGCCTGACTCGTCCCGGAAGTACGCACAAACACTTAGAAAATCTACTTTATCAGCACTTCGCTACCGATTCCACCCCTGTTATGGGCGCCCCATTTGTAAGTAGGGAGTAATGCTGCCCACATTAAGCAGGTCGGGATGCAGGGCCCCCCCTTTGGTAGATATGCGCCCCCCGTGGTTAGGTTTAAGCCCCCTGTGAGTAGGCCCCTGTAATTCTCCCCCATGATTTAGGGCCTCCTGTATTTTCCCCTCTAGATTGGGCAGTAATTGCCAGGGAGGGGCAGTAATTAGGCAGGAGGGCCAGTAATTAGGGCAGGCAAACCGGTATATAGCTAGGGAGGGAGTATAGGCCATGCAGGGGAGTATATAGCCCCGGCAGGGCATAAATTGGGAGGGAGGGGGGTTATATAGGGGGCGGGGGGAGTATTAGGGGGGAAGAGCATTATTGGTAGGCAGGGCAGTATATTTGGGGCAGTGCAGTATTGGTAGGAGGGCGTAATGGCCCGGGCCAGGGCAGGTATACGGAAAAGGGAGGGGGGTATATGGGCAGCAGGGCAGAAAAGCCAGGCAGGGCAGTATACGGGCAGGCAGGGGAGTATACAGGCAGGCAGGGGGAGGGGAGTATATAGGGGGCAGGCAGAATAGGCAGGCAGGGGCGTAAAAAGATAGGGGGGGCAGTATATGCCAGGCAAAGGGCAGTTACGGGGGGCAGGCAGTATATGGGGAGGGAGGGGGTATTGGCAAAACATGGGAGTATTTGGGGAGGAGGGGAGTATACGGGCAGGTAGGGGAGTTAAAACGGGCAGGCAGGGCAGTATATAGCCCGGAGGGCAGTATACGGGCAGGCAGGGCAGTTATTTGGGGGGGGGGGGGGAGGGTAGAAATGGCAGTTATGGGCAGGCGGGCAGTAAAAGCGCAGTATTAGGGGAAGGGGAGGGGAATATGGCAGCAGGGGAGTATTGGGCAAGCATGGGGTTTTGGGCAGGCGGGGAAAGGGAGGGGAGTTTTGGGGAAGCGGGCAGTTTTTAGAGCAGGCAGGGGATATAAGGGAGGCAGGGCGTATTCGGGGAGGCAGGGGGGTATAGGCAGCAGGCAGGGGGCAGTTTGGCCCGGAGGGCAGTTTATGGCCAGGCAGGGGTATATGGCAGGCAGGAGTATAGGCCAGGCAGGGCGTATATGGACAGGGAGGGCAGTATAGGGGAGGCAGGGCAGTATATAGCGGCAGGGCAGTTTACGGGCAGGCAGGCAAATATAAGCAGGCAAAGGGAGTATACAGGCAGGAGGGGGGGGGCAGTATATAGCAGGCAGGGCAGTATTTAGGGAGGGGAGGGCAGTAATGTAGGGCAGGGCAGTATACGGGCAGGGATGGGTATATGGGCAGGAGGGCAGTTTTAGCCAGGCAGGGCAAAACGGGCAGGCGGGAGTATATGGGGACAGGGAGTATATAGTTGGCAGGGCGTAACGGGGCAGGCAAAAAGGGGGGGGATATATGGGGGAGGCAGGGCGTATATGGCAGGCAGGGCAGGTATATAGGGGAGCAGGGCAGTATATGGGCATATTTTGGTGGTAGGCAGGGCAGTATAGGTGGTAGGCAGGGGGTTTGGGCAGACAGGGATATTGGGCAAGCATGGCAGTATATGGGCGGGGAGGGCAGAATATGGGCAAGCAGGGCAGTATATAGCCACAGGCAGGGCGTATAAGCCGCAGGCAGGGGCAGTTTATTGGAGGCAGGAGCATGTTTAAAAATAAAATAAAATAAATAAAAAGTTACCACCGATTTTTCCTTTTCCCCTTTCCCCAAACCGTCCGGGGACCGGGGGGCCTCAAGTTTAAAATGCGGGGCCGGGAGCAGGGCGCCGATGACATTCACATCGCGCGCCTGCCCCCCGGCCCCCCTGGGAGCTGAAAAAGACAGAATCGAAGATCCCACTCTGTTCGCCTCGGCGCTGCTTGCACCCGCGGTCAGGCGGGGCCGTATGGGGCATTGCGGGGGTGTGACCCCGCCGTGCAGCGGGAAGGAGGGGGGGGGCGGCCACCCGAGCGGCGCCGGACTTCCGGGGCCCGCCAGGGGAAACCCCCGCCTCCCCCGGCGACGCCCGAGCCGGCGCTGCGGCCCCAATCCCGGCTGCCCGGGGGGGGAGCCGGTGTCTCTCCACTGGGGAGGTAGGCGGTGCCCCGGGGGGGCCCCTGAGCGGGGGCCCCGGGCAGTGGGCCCACCTGCCCATGGAAAAAGGGCGGCCCCGCATGGGACCTTTTGTTGGATTCCCCCCCCCCAGTTAATGGAGCAAGGTATCTGAATGGTACGGGAGGTGTGTCCAGAGAGGGCTGAGAATTAGTGATAGTAAAGGAAATAGGGTTATGATTTTTTATATGTATCAGCCCCAGTTACAGGGGAAATCAGAAGGAAAAAAAAGTGATGTAAAAAAAAACCCCTTAAAAATCCTTTTTTTGCCTTATTAAAACTATTAAACATTGTGACCCCAAAAAGTGACACAACTGTAAAACTTATTTTTGCGGTTAAAAAATAAATAAAAAAAAGTGAACAACTGGCCTTTTTGCTATTTTCCATCATGTTATAAATAAAAATAATGTAAAAATAACCATAAATAAAGCCAGAAAAAAAACCTAAACATATCACAGAAAAAAGGTGAAAGAAACAGTAGAATAACTGAACGCAAGAAAGTTATAACGTTGAAACCCGCGTGCACTAAAGAAAAAGAAAAATGTGCCTGGTCAGGAAAGGGGGTAAAATAAATACATTCCTCTAATCCCCAACTCACACCCTATCAATTTTTACTATACTTACCTCATTGTACCTGAAATCATACAATGAGTTCATAGAAGAGCATAAATGCTCTCTTTCGCAAAATTACACTCCATATTCTGAGTTACTAGGCCAAGCACAAATCTACTGTACTTTAGATTTACATAGATCAGCCCCTCCTTTAAAAACTTGGGTTTTTAATAAGAAGCACCAATATTGCTGAGTCTCTAAAGGTATGTTCACACAACGTATTCTCGGTCCGTACTTCAGCGCGTAATTGCGCTTCAATGCACCCGAAGTATGGACCGAGAATACGGTAATTCATAACTTTCATTGAGAGCTATGATTACCTGTTCTTTTCCTCAGCGCACAATACGTGCCTGGGGAAAGAACTGACATTTCAATTCTTCCTAGGAAGAATGAAGGTCAGTGAAAGCGTTTCAGAAGGTCGTGTGAACATACCCTAAGATTTATTAACTAATAATTTGCCCCTTGCAGCCAAAACCTTCTTTCTATATAATTCTTAGCGGAAGCTCAGTCCTACTATTACTAGGGATAACTGGTCTAACTGCTTCTTCATGACACACAAGTCTTCCATTTCCTCTAAAACTCAAAACAACCAACAGTCTCTGTTGAGGAGGAGGAAGGCACTATCCCACATTTGGTGCGGCTGCTCCGGTATACAGCTGCTTTGGCTTAGAGACATTGTCCTTATGAAAGATATCAATGGCATTAGTATTGGGAATGACCCTCCCTGCCTTCTCCTCTTCATAATATTCATTCTGGCTCAAATCCTTAAAAATAACCTTAAGGCCGCGTCCCCACGGCAGTGGACAAATACCGGTCAGTTTACCCGGCCGTTTTTTGTCCGGTTTTGCGACCGTCCCCCCGGCCCAGCGGGGGGGGGGGCTTCACCTACTGGTGAAAGAGATTATTCCAAGACTGTGGAGATCCTCGCTAAACCCCACAATGTCAGACTTGTTTAAGGAGATTCATCGTCTCCAATAAATGGAGTTATTGAGGGCTGATTCAGACAATCCTGTAGCTAAGTTCTCTCAGGCTTGGAGCATCTTGTTCTTTTCCATATTCTGATCATTCATATGATCTCTGTAGTGACTTTATCATTTCTCATGGTTATAACGCAACATGCTTATCCATATCTTTGTTCTTGACTCATAGTTACTCATATTTCCATATTTTCAGGCGCGGTTATGTCATACAATTCAATGTAAATTGGTACAGATAACAGCCATTAGTGTGATATATGATTTTTGATTGTGTGGCGTCTAACCTCTGCCCTGCTTCCATTTTTTTCTTATCTCTTAAAATGTGACTCTGTGCTTCTGCTGTATGACTATGGAATACTTATCGATAACTGCTACCTGTACCTATAATTGACTATATGTAACTTCTGCTTTTTGACCTGCTCTTTTATTGTATTATCATCCTAATCATTTAGTTATCACTTGTAAACCTCAAGTTTGACTTCATGGCCCGGTCAGCCAACGCATCTAGATCCTTATGTAACTATACATTGTTAATTATTTTACACAGTTTAATATCATCTGCAAACAATGATATACTACTGTGCAATCCCTCTGCAAGGTCATTGATAAACATATTAGCCGTTTGCCGCTGTGGGGGTCATAATAATATGAATCTTCATTTTTCCCACCACACCTTCCAAAAACTATAACTTATTTATTTTTTCATCTACATAGACATATGAGTTTTTGTTTTGCGCGACAAGATGTACTTTTTAATGGTGCTATTGACCATACCATATAATGTTGTTGTGTGGGAGGGTCAAAAAAAATGTGCCATGTTTGCTGAGTTTTTTTATGGTGTCCATAAATCACATGCAATCTGTATTCTGCAGGTCAATATGATTCCAGTGATACCAAATATGTAAGTTTTTCGTTTGTACCTGTAAAAAAAAACAAAAAAACATTTTCTATTTCTTAAATTTGTTCTGCAGCACCATTTTCTGCCACCAATAACTTTTTGTTTTTTCCACCTGTGGATCGAAGTGAGGGTGCATTGTTTGCAGGCTGAAGTGCAGCTTTTATTTGTAGCATTTTGGGATATGTATACTTTTTGATCACTTTTGATTCCAATTTGTAGGGGACCAAAAAACGCAATTTGTGCATTTGATTTTTTTAAATAACAAAAAGGGAGTGATTCGAACAAATTTTTTTTTTTTAAATATTTTTACTTCTTTTTTTTTTTACTTTAACATTTAGCTCCCCCAAGGGTACTTGACCACTAAGGGACGCAATTGCTTGTACACCTTTCTGCATTATATAGATAATGCCAAACGGTATTCCAAGATGGCAATTCGTTTGGAGTGAGGTTCACTTCTGGGACCTGCACCTATCTGAGAATCGAAGGTTACGGAGCAGAATGGAGAGCGGTCGCAATTGTGCATGACTCTCCATTCTATTCTATGGTTGTTCTTAGTACACGTGAGTGCCGTGTATGGCTATGAAGCTTTACTTGCTTATACTATCGAGTACACCCCTTTAAGTCTTAAATTTCCATCATGTAACTAAATTCACTTTGAACATGACACTGTAAACCATATGTCTCCAATGATTTTTCTATTTCAACCCTTTCCCTTTACAATTTTTGTTTCCAACTTATTTGTACCCATGTCTCCTAAGTGCAAATAGAAAAGGAAAAACAGCTCACCTCACTTCCACTCCTTGTTGTTTGTTGTTTCAATCAGAGCACGGCTCCCGGTGCAATCCCGTGGCAATACAATATTCAAGATTCACAGAAGATGAGCCAGCTCATAGAAGGTTTCATATACTGCAGCCGGGAAATGTTAAAAAAGTATCTTTAACTTTATTATTCCATTAAAAAGTCCAAAACATGGAAACAATCATGGTATACGGAAGATGCAGCAGCTAAAAGTAGCACGACTAGATTGTCAGCGACGCGTTTCGGGTCACGTGACCCTTCATCCTGGCTTGCACACAGGTGTAACTGCACTGTTTAAATACAATGAGAACCGGATATGACATGACAACACTTCAATCCGTTAACTATTTTGATCCCATGTATATCACAAAACAAATTAAAATCTATACATAAGGTATACAAAATATAAAATCAAATGCGCTAAACCTGAATCAATAGTAATATTGGATGTCCTGCTTTATATTCATGCCGCCAGGGAAGTGTGTACCCAGATGGAAAATCCACCACGCTTCCCTGGCTAGCAACTTCTTATGTACATCTCCTCCGCGTGGGGAGCGATCAATACGCTCAATACCCACTACTGTTAAGGAACTAAGATTCCCCTGGTGTGTGTCGGCAAAATGCCTCAATACTGCTGATGTCCTAAAGCCTTCTGGTCGTAATGCATCCGAAAGATGACGACGTATACGGGACTTCAAAGGCCCCGTAGTACAGCCCACATACTGGATATGACAGACCTCGCATGCTATTAGGTAAACCACCATTTTGGTGTTACAATTAATAAAACTTTTTATGGGGAAAGATTTGCCATTGGTGTAGGAAGAAAAATGTGATGTTTTTTTTCACATGAGTGCAAACTATACAAACATTGTGGCCACATTTATAAATACCTTTAGTGTCTAGCCATGTAGGTTTATTTGAAGGTGTGGATAAGAACATACTGGGTGATACCAGGGACCCAATAGTGGGTGCTTTACGAGGTACAAACCTGGAATTTGATTTCAAAAGATCTTTAATGTATTTATTAACATAGAGTATTGGCAAATGTGTTTTTGCAATGTTAACTATTTTTTGATATTGTTTACTGTAGTTCGTTACAAAAGTAACCTGATTACTGTTGCAACTTCTAGCTTTGATCTGGAAAAGTTGAGACCTTGGAATCTTAGATACTTTTTCAACAGCTTTTTTCAGTACTTTCTCGGAATATCCCTTGTTAGTCAAACCCTCACAAATTTGTTTTTGCTGCACTACAAATTCTTGGGGTGAAGTACAGTTACGTTTAATTCGAATTAGTTCCCCGATTGGTACATTGTTGGTAATGTGTGAGGGATGACAGGAATCTGCTCTCAGGATAGAATTTCTTTGGGTAGGTTTTTTATATGGTTTTACTTGTATATATTCACCTTCTCTACCCATAACAGTAACATCCAGGTAATTCAAAGATGAGACATTATGCTCATACGTAAATTGGAGCCGCATATCATTGTCATTAATGAATGAGATGAAACTGGCTATAGATGGGCTATCTCCTACCCAAATAAAGATGAGATCGTCTATGTAACGGGAATACCATTTAATGTGCTTACAAAAAGGATGATTGGTGTTAAATAAAAACGTTCCTCCCAGGCCGCCATGTAGATGTTCGCCAAATATGGCGAAAATCTAGCGCCCACTGAGGCACCAGTTAATTGTTGAAAAAAAAGTCGATCAAACATAAAAAAATTATGGGAAAGAAGATAGTCCACAGCCAAAATTAGAACATTTTGTTTTTCTTTAGAGAAATCACTATAGCGCTCCATAAAGTTGGACAAAACAGGGAGGGCCTGGCCGTGAGGGATGCTGGGGTATAATCCCACCACATCACAAGACAGCCAGGTCCCCCCTGCAGGCAACTTCATGGATTCCAACGTGTACACCAAGTGTTTGGTGTCCCTTAAAAAACCTGGAAGACTGAATACCAAGTTTTGTAATTGAGTGTCGACCCATCGTCCCAGCTGCTCATTTAAAGAGCCGATGCCGGAGACGATGGGCCGAATAGCAGGTGGAAATCCACCTTTGTGAATTTTTGGAAAGGCATGTATTATGGGTTATGCCTTTCCAAAAATGGCCTGCAGGGGGGGACCTGGCTGTCTTGTGATGTGGTGGGATTATACCCCAGCATCCCTCACGGCCAGGCCCTCCCTGTTTTGTCCAACTTTATGGAGCGCTATAGTGATTTCTCTAAAGAAAAACAAAATGTTCTAATTTTGGCTGTGGACTATCTCCTTTCCCATAATTTTTTTTATGTTTGATCGACTTTTTTTTCAACAATTAACTGGTGCCTCAATGGGCGCTAGATTTTCGCCATCTTTGGCGAACATCTACATGGCGGCCTGGGAGGAACGTTTTTTATTTAACACCAATCATCCTTTTTGTAAGCACATTAAATGGTATTCCCGTTACATAGACGATCTCATCTTTATTTGGGTAGGAGATAGCCCATCTATAGCCAGTTTCATCTCATTCATTAATGACAATGATATGCGGCTCCAATTTACGTATGAGCATAATGTCTCATCTTTGAATTACCTGGATGTTACTGTTATGGGTAGAGAAGGTGAATATATACAAGTAAAACCATATAAAAAAACCTACCCAAAGAAATTCTATCCTGAGAGCAGATTCCTGTCATCCCTCACACATTACCAACAATGTACCAATCGGGGAACTAATTCAAATTAAACGTAACTGTACTTCACCCCAAGAATTTGTAGTGCAGCAAAAACAAATTTGTGAGGGTTTGACTAACAGGGGATGTTCCGAGAAAGTACTGAAAAAAGCTGTTGAAAAAGTATCTAAGATTCCAAGGTCTCAACTTTTCCAGAAGCTAGAAGTTGCAACAGTAATCAGGTTACTTTTGTAACGAACTACAGTAAACAATATCAAAAAATAGTTAACATTGCAAAAACACATTTGCCAATAATCTATGTTAATAAATACATTAAAGATCTTTTGAAATCAAATACCAGGTTTGTACCTCGTAAAGCACCCACTATTGGGTCCCTGGTATCACCCAGTATGTTCTTATCCACACCTTCAAATAAACCTACTTGGCTAGATAATAAAGGTTTTTATAAATGTGTCCACAATGTTTGTATAGTTTTCACTCATGTGAAAAAAACATCTAATTTTTCTTCCTACACCAATGGCAAATCTTTCCCCATAAAAGTTTTATTAATTGTAACACCAAAATGGTGGTTTACCTAATAGCATGCGAGGTCTGTCATATCCAAGTATGTGGGCTGTACTACGGGGCCTTTGAAGTCCCGTATACGTCGTCATCTTTCGGATGCATTACGACCAGAATGCTTTAGGACATCAGCAGTATCGAGGCATTTTGCCGACATACACCAGGGGAATCTTAGTTCCTTAACAGTAGTGGGTATTGAGCGTATTGATCGCTCCCCACGCGGAGGAGATGTACATAAGAAGTTGCTAGCCAGGGAAGCGTGGTGGATTTTCCATCTGGGTACACACTTCCCTGGCGGCATGAATATAAAGCAGGACATCCAATATTACTATTGATTCAGGTTTAGCGCATTTGATTTTATATTTTGTATACCTTATGTATATATTTTAATTTGTTTTGTGATATACATGGGATCAAAATAGTTAACGGATTGAAGTGTTGTCATGTCATATCAGGTTCTCATTGTATTTAAACAGTGCAATTACACCTGTGTGCAAGCCAGGATGAAGGGTCACGTGACCCGAAACGCGCCGCTGACAATCTAGTCGTGCTACTTTTAGCTGCTGCATCTTCCGTATACCATGATTGTTTCCATGTTTTGGACTTTTTAATGGAAAAATAAAGTTTGAAGATATTTTTTTAACACTTCCCGGCTGCGGTATATGAAACCTTCTATGAGCTGGCTCATCTTCTGTGAATCCTGAATCATGTCTCCTAAGAGCGATACGTTTTATTAATTTCTAATGGTTAGCTTTACTCTATTTGGCAATAAATCATGCTCTGTGTTTCTAACAATTTTTTTATCGTAGCTTTTAAAAGCTTTTTTTTACTGCTTTCCTGTTTTATTAGTTTAAATAGCTTTTTATAAATTATTGCCTACTGTACATTTTTATTCATTCGTTTTCTTCTGTTGCCAACCTTCTAGTTCCCAAAAGGTATGTACAGTTCACAGTGAGAATTTAAGATGCTTTTAAAAATATCCCATTTAGTATATGTTCTCTTATTTTTTATGTTGTCCCAGTCAGCAAGGTTAAAGGCATCTCTAATCTGATTGAACTTTGCTTTCCTAAAGTTCACCATTTTCTATAGCTACTGAAGAGAAGTGTAAATTTATGACATTGTGGTCACTAAATCCAAGGTGCCCCCTTACCTGCACCCTGTTTTTTTTTTTGCCTGTTGTTTAATCTGAAAGGTATATTCCGTGAAATTTGAAGGACAGCTACATGTCACTACGCACCGAGCATCAGTATAACACAAATACTTCATCCTTAAGAGTTAGGGTATTTTTCATGGAGATTCTGGTGCAGATTCCACATTGGTATCTATGTGAAAACCATGTGTGGTCATCATCCTATTGCTCTTAATGTAAATCTGACAAAAAAATTCCAACGAAGATTTGAAATGCAATGCAGAAAGAGGTGACGTGTCACTTGTGTGGAATTCCATTTGATTCTGTGTTGAATAGTCTACATGCAGATTAATCCCATTAAAATGGGACTAATCTGTATCCAAAACTGCAGCAACATCTGCAACCACGAAGTGAAAATTCATGGCACAAATCCAAAGTGTATCCTCCTGGGATGTCTGCCACTAATTCCACAAATTCCACAGTAGATTTTTCCAAAAATACACTGTGTGAACATACCCTTAGAATTACTTTTGTTTTCTTAAACTGTTGTCCCCATCTGCTTCTCAGATGCGCAAGAGTAAACTTAGCTTCAGCAGCAACCCATGTGACCAGTAAATTGTAGTTCCCATCTTGCATTGTTGACATCAGTATCGGACTGGGGTGCTTTGGGTCCACTATTAGAATTTCATACTCTGTTACTTGCCTTTTGCCTCTTTCTCTCTCCCTTTCTGCCTCTCCCACAGATGTATTTGCAGTTTGAAAGAAACTCCAGGTATTCCATGCTCAGGGGCCCACCTGGCTACACTATAGAAGTTATGCTATGAGTAAGGGCTAGTGCTGGCCTGAAATGCATAAGCGGTTTGTCTTTGTTTCCTCTGTATCCTAATGGATTCGTACATAATTTTAAGATTTTAGAGGACGCTGGACCCTCTTACCGTTCTTCTACCTAGTATAGATGTGTCAACCTCCTGATTTGTGTGCATGCTCAGTAGTTAAAGGGGTTTTGCCATGAAGGTATTCCATGCCTGTTTTGTCCAGCTTCAGCTTTCAGTGTGCTCAAAAAGGGGTGTGTAATTTGTTTGAACTGCATATCATTGACCACCATGCCTTTTTCCACAGTGTGCTCTCTCTAGTCACACAAAGGTCTGTTTATGTAAAGATCTAGGAATTGCTACAATGAAGTTGAGCGGTTAGCACTTCTGCCTTCCAATATAGAGGCCCTAGGTTCAAATCCTTGTAGTAGTCAAACCTGGGATTTTTTTTTTCTTGTCTCAATGATAGGGAGTTCTAATTCATTTTTTTGCACTGTTTGACTAATTACTAAGGAGTACTAAGGAGTACAGAGAACATAAGCAGCTGATAGCAGCTGGGATTCAACATTCACTCAGTAGTATTAGGCTAGGTCTACACAGCAATTTGAAAATGCCGCCCAAAATCTGACGGCATTTTCAAATTACTGGACCGTGCAGCACACCTTTTTTTTGCACAAAAAACGGTGGTCAGGTTTCAAATTCCCAGAGGCCCAGTACTTTAAGGCTGCGGGAATCCGACATTGGTCCTGCGGAATATAGAACATGTTCTATATTCCGCCAGTCGGTTTTCGTTTTAGGAAGACTTTAGTAAAAAAAATCTGTGCTGTATAGACTTCAGCATGGATTTTCTATTGAAGTCCATACTGTGCAGGGCACGGCCGGCTTTTCAGCAGATTCAAAATACTGAATCCGCTGAAAAACTTACCAAAATCCTGTGCTGTGTAGACCTAGCCTTATACTGTGATTACTAAGCAGCGAAGAGACTGACAGTAGCTGCCTAAGAGGAGAGGTGATGATTGAGCATGTGCAACAAGACTGAGGAGTTCTTGTCCCTCGACAGATCCCCTGGAGACGAGCTGTACACTATGGATCACTAAGGTACCAGCTAAAACAAAAATGATACAGAATTTTTAATTGAAAATGCTTATTATTTAATTTGCAAACTTCCCACATCAATTTTACTTAGTGGCAAAACCTCTTTAATTATTTGCTGGGCATGCAGGCTAGTCAGCATGCTGGCCCGTGATTATATACTATAGCAGTCCACCGGCCGCCCTGAACGAAAAGTCACGCTATACAAAGTAGTCTGCCCTGCATTCGATGGGGATGGCAGGGGCAGCTATGCTATACAAATGGCAGTGTCCTAAGTAGCGTGCATGCCCAGCAGATAATTATTTAGTGTATATAGTAGTAAGGGATGATGTTCCGAATGGAACATCATCACTTAAGGGCATAAACATAATACTGTTAATAATGTTAAAGCACATAATGTAAAACACCTATCAATTCGGTAAAGTGAAATAAAATTCTTGTTTTTTCTATGATGAGCTTAATGAAATAGAAAAGAAAATGACCCGGACAACTCCTTTAATGTAGAGCATTTCAGGGCAATAATTGCTTTTCATTTTAGAGAGATTAACTCTTCAAGTTTTATTTCTTATCTTTTTGGTCTCTTGTCTGATAAAGGGGTGATAATAGTCCTAAAATGTATTGCATTGAGACTTATGCAATAAAGGAGAATCATGTCTGGATATATTGCTTTACCAAAATCAAACATTCTTGTTTACTGCTCCTATCATAGGAGTGCAGCTCCTACTTCTTCCCTCTGTTAAAACTAGTTTTTGACAAAAGCCTGTTTCCTTTATGAGGTTTCAGTTTCTGCGTTTTCTGTGGATTTTGTTATCTGTGATGGCTTATAGCAAACCTCTTTTAGTATTTTAGGGTTGTTTTTATCTCAATGTATTTGTACTGATAGTGACTCAATATCTTCATAAATCATTGTAGTGTGGTTTTTACCCTTTATGAATGTTATGATCTTTTCTAAACAAATTTAAACCCTGGAAATTAACTGACATGGGCTGGCTTTCATCCAGCCATATCTCAGTTATTCCCACTGTGTCATATATTTTTTTATTGTCACAATAATAATCCCAGCTCAAAAATGTCATCAGGATTCTTTAGGTTGGTGCTATCTAGAGAAAAAAAAAATCATAATTTTGAAGAAGCATTCATTTAGCAAAATATTCAATTGATTTTACCACTATTTATGCATAAAACAAGATTCTATGCCTCATGTCAAAAGCAAGCACCACTGTTGCCCTTTGCAACCCAATTTTAGCTTTTATTCTTTAGTTTCAGTGCAGATTTTCCTTATATTAGCTAGTAAATTTCGTACATGATAAAAACAGAACAAAAAAAAACAAAAGGGCCAGACTTATTAATACTGTCTAATACTTATTGTAAACTTAAACTAAACAGTCTTAAAATGCGGCACAGGTTTAGATAGTTTAGTCTAAGTTTATACCTCCTATCAATTGGCTTACTTTTTGTCATTAGTTTTGGCAAAATTTTGGCACATTTTTTGGCACATGACATCACATGTTAATCCATGACCCTTTCCCACAAAAACACGTTCCTTTTGCAAAGGACACTGCCCTTTGTCAGATGGGAGTGTCTAGAAACTGTGTAAAACACAAAATAAATGTGGTGGTAAATATGTCTGCCAGTATATTTAGTGATGCAAGATGCAATTGGCAAAATAAGTGTGCCCCATGTATGCGTGGCGACATTTTGGAATACGTGTATGAAAACTGTCCAGGTCTAAAACTCACTTTGTTGCCCACAGCAACCTCTCATTTTTCCAGAGCACTATATGAAATAAAGGAGAGCTCTGATTGGTTGCTATGGGCAACAAAGTGAGTTTTAGACCTGGACAGTTTTCATACATGTGGCCAGGTCAACATGTATGAACATTAGCACGAACAGGTCAGTTCTAAATTGTGTTAAGATAGTGTAGAATGCGCCAGAATGTATGAACCTGTTCTTCTGCAGTTCATACATACATATGCAGTGTAGTGCCAACACGACAAGTCTGGCTCAGGCAGACCACCTTTAACTGTTTATTTGGCGCCAAAGGTTTGGAAAGTCAAAAAAGAATCATATTAATATGTCTGAATTTCCTGGATTCGGGGAAATGGTGTGTGCGAAAAACATTCCCCTAATATTTGGCGGGCATTAAATAGAAAGTATTTCGTTCACTTCGCTTTAATTGTTACCAAAGTGTTTTGGAGTTGGCGAAAAAAACCCACTGTTCATTAAATTTCCTTTTTGTTTTAGCAAGTAGGGGAAACTGCAGCAGCTTTTTGACGCCAGATAACTGACGCAGCCCCGTTCTTATATGTCATAGTGTACATTTAGAGAGATTATTTTCTTTGTGCAATATCAACATCCTATTGCTTGTCCATTGTCACTTTCTGACTCTGAAATTGTGTGAGTTAGCCACAGGCAGATTAGCCCCACTGAAAGGGCCTAAACCATATGTGGATCTGCAGCATAGAAGACTGAAAATCTGCAATAGAAATCCAAGGGTATATCTTAGATTTTTGCTTTGGATTCTCTTTCAAATATGTGACATGTTCATGCAACTATGCTCTATCATCTGATGCTGACATAGAGATCAATAACCCTTCCCGCCACAGCCTATTTTTTCGTCAGGTTTCTTTTTCCCTCCTTGCCTTCTCAGATCCATTACTTTTTCTCCTAGGGCATGTCCCCACGGCACGGGTTTGCGGCCGTTTTTTCAGACGGTTTGCAGTTTTGCAGACCGTCTGAAAAACCGTCCGCAAACGAGCATAACGGGGCTCTATGGGAAAATCCGTGCAGCAGTCCCCACTCAAACCACCATCCGCCCGAAAAACATTGAACATGCACATTCTTCCGTCCGGTTTTCGGACGGAATATGTGCATATCACTGTGAAGGGAAAGGGCTTTTCTCCGCTCATCGACATACAATATGCCCCTACATAGACATATGAGGGATAAGATGTAATTTCTAATGGTGTGATTCACAAACGTACTTCAGCGATATTTGTGGGAGTTTTGTTTTTACGGTGTTCAATCTTCGGTATGAATGTGTTATCTGCATTCTACAGGTTGATACCAAACATGTACAGTTTTCGTTATGTTTTGGTACCATAAAAAAATCTAAACATTTTCCGTTTTTCACATTTTTTGCTGCGGTGCCATTTCACTTTTTTGTACTTCTACCTATGGATTTCAGTGAGGGTGTATTTTTTTCAGGTTGAAGAGTACTTTTTATTGCTATCGTTTGGAATACATGCAACTTTTTGGATTACTTTTATTCCAATTTTAAGAAGCCATG
Source organism: Phyllomedusa bahiana (assembly GCA_025379985.1). NCBI lineage: Eukaryota > Metazoa > Chordata > Amphibia > Anura > Hylidae > Phyllomedusa > Phyllomedusa bahiana. Next base: position 28,223 of record JAODAL010034183.1, on the reverse strand, counting down.
AAATAACCAAAAAACCACAATTTTGGAATTTGGAATTTTTTTCTTTAAAGGGGTTGTCTCATTACATTGATTCATCTTATCTCAGTCCTGTTTTCTTGGTTTCACTTTGAATTCATGGGCATGTTTACTGGCTTCTACTAGGCTGAAGTAGAAGCCAGTTCTGTAGCTATAGCAACCAGTGCTGTCAGCCTATCAGAAGAGATTGAACAGATCTGTAGCTATAGCGACCTGAGGAACTGATGCAGCCCATACAAGAGGAGATATCTCACAACAGGTAGGACACTGTTAATGGACATACATTGCAAAGTGACTTGTTTTTGTAAGATCTTTAACATAAAAAACAATCCTTGTAGTGAGACAACCCCTTTAATGGTGTTCAACATACAGGATAAATGATATTATATTTTAATAGAGTGGACTTTTATGGACGTGGTGATACCAATTATGTGTAACTTTATTTTATTTTTTTTATTTGTAAAATAGCAAGAGGGAGGTGATTTGAACGTTTAAGCCGGTGCTTGAAGAAGGGGGAGGTCCCCGAAACGTCGCGCGCCCTGCGTCACGCCCGCCTGTCAGAATTGATGCACTCCAAGATGGAGTAGCCGGGCTATGCGGTCGCAGTATCGCAGCTGGGAAAAGTGCTTCCGTATGTTCCTGCCACCTACTATGGATTGCCAATACAACTTAAACGCAAGTAACGGGATGTTACAGATGAGGTCTTATATTTAAATGGGACTGTCAATAAATGTTTGGTAACCTTTTGCAACATTTGAATCTGCTTGTTGTTTGTTGGAGTACTGAATTGAAGGTTGAGGAGCCTTCGTACAGCAGAGACTATTGGGTGGCGGTGATATTATCATTTTTCAGCTACAGCGTTGAAGGAATAGATTCTCATTAAATAAATACATTTTCAGAAAAAAAGATGTGTGGTCCCCTCTCATTTTCCATAACCAGCCAAGGTAAAACCGACAGCTGCATCCTGATCCATCAATACTCGTCCCTTCCCATTCTAAAAATACCAGCCTCCAGCTGCCCCCAAAGTAGACCATCACATTTGAGGGTCCACTTCTGACAGTTACTGGCTCTTCCCAGTACCCCTGGTGCATTAGGTACAGGGATAATAGTGAGGAGGGGTTAGTGACAGCCTTGAGCAACATGAAACACCACTGACTGACACCAAGCCTGAGCGATAGTAATAGAGAGGCGTCTGTCGCTTATACTATGGTTAGGCCATCAGTTGTGTAAGCCTGAAAAACACTTTAACTGTTACGATCATCTTTTCCTGTTTATTAGTATTATTTTACAGTGGTTGCATGGCAACCATATCTCCAAAGTGTTCCTTTTTTGGAGGGACTGTCCCTATTTTTAAACCTTGTCCCTCTGTCCCTCAGCTCCATAAATGTCCCTCTTTTTCATTTGGGAAATAGATTTGCATCAATAAACTGAATATTTTTCTTTAAAAAGTATCTGCTCGTACAAGGAGGAGGCAGGAGGGGTCGTTCCCTCCTGCTTTCTCCCCTGTATGTATCAGCATTCGGCGAGCGCTGTACATACAGATCAGCGTCGCAGGGGGTGTGACACCCTGCTGTACTCACACCCCATGCGACGCTGAGTCTCCTCGGTCAGCAGGCTCCGCCGGCCCAGGAGATCTCCGAAGCGGGACGCGCTGCAGGGAACCTGGTGAGGTAAGTAGATTTTATTATTTTTATTAGCTATAGGGGCACTACCTGGCTACAAGGGGCATCTACCTGGCTATAGGGGCACTACCTGGCTACAAGGGGCACTACCTGGCTGTAAGGGGACACTTCCTGGCTATAGGTGGCACTACCTGGCTACAAGGGGGAATCTACCTCGCTATAGGGGGCACTACCTGGCTACAAGGGGCAATACCTGGTTATAAGGGGCATCTACTTGGCTACAAGAGGCATCTACCTGGCTATAGGGGGCACTAACTTGCTGTAAGGGGGCACGACCTGGCTACAAGGGCACTATCTGGCTATAAGGGGGCACTACCTGGCTACAAGGGGCACTATCTGACTATAGGGGCACTACCTGGCTGCAAGGGGCACTATCTGGCTATAGGGGGCACTACCTGGGTACAAGGAGGCACTAACTGGCTACAAGGGGACACTACCTGGCTATAGGAGGTACTACCTGGCTACAAGGGGACACTACCTGGCTAGTGGGGGCAACAACCTGGCTTTCTTCCAGAGCCGTTATGCAGTTTGGGGGAGTGGGTGTGGCTTGTGAAAGGGGCGTGGCTCACCGACAAGATGGGCATGATCATGCAAACATTTAGCTGCAGCGCGCGCAGTGTGCCACCCCTTCGAGTCTCCCACTTTCAAAAGTTGGCAAGTATGATTAAGGTCTATCTCTGGTCTATGAATGAAAGAAGGGTTCATATTCTACATCCAACACACATACACTCATAAGGATAATAAAGGTGATAAAATCATTTGTGGCTCCTCAACAACAAAAAAAAATTAACAAAGCAATATATTTGGAAAGTGTCTTCATTTAGGGCACATGTATGAAAACTGTCTTGGTCTAAGACTTTTCTTGTTGCCCATAGCAACCAATCAGAGTGCCCCTTTCATTTCATATAGTGCTCTGTAAAAATTAAAGGGGCGCTCTGGTTGCTATGGGCAACAAGAAAAGTCTTAGACAGTTTCATACATGTCTCCCTCAGTGTTCCATACATGTTGAAAGCTAATCGTTGTAGTGAGACAACCCCTTTAAAGGTGTATTCCCATTTCATTACCTGTCAGGTGGTTTATGCTGCCCTACCTGAGAGCAGGATATGATAGAGGGAGAGAAACTGAGCTCATATAGGCTTTTATGATTTAAGAGTAAATTCTGACTGGGCTACTCCAAAAACCCATTATTCATCATGTTTCTCCTACCCAAACATAACGTTTGAGTTGACGGCTTTCCTGCTGGTTTTAAAAGAACCTGACATTGGTTTCAATCCTTCGCTGATGGGGCAAGCACAAGCAAGTGTCAGTGACATGTTTGTTCCCAGTGCTTGTCGTCCCTTTATTCTGTAAACTGCAAGCATGCATTGAGTAAGCATTTACGCCATAAATTCTTATTCATGTACTCAAAAATCTTAACCTCCAACCACCCAAAGGAACCAGCTCACCCCTTTGCCTCAGTTATTCACATTTTCTTACCTATACAAAGTAATAGGTTGGTCAGTTGAAGTTGGGCGGGGCTAGCCTCCAATTGGCGGGTTTGAAAAAACTGAACCTTGAAAAGGAACCCTCTTTCATCGTTTTTGGGCCCCTTTGAAAACTGCCAGGAAATCGAGCTCAATACACCAGAAACTCACTTATCTTAGAGGGAAATAGGACATTTCTGCGCTGAAAACAGGGGCTTGCCTGACACTTAGTTGTTCTGTCCCCTCTACCTTTGGGGGGGCTTTTGAAACTGTGCCACAGTGAAGTCTCTTTATTTTTGTGATAACAGCTTTACAACTGTCAATTTTTCACTCTGTAATGAGGGCGGGGAAGCAGTCTTTCGCTTTCAGGGTTAAAAATTTTTTTATATCTCGTGTCAATTTTTTCCCCTTCAAAAATCCTTTTAAAACCATATTAACCTATATATCACAGAGCAGAATCCGACGTCATGTAAACATTGTTGGACCACAATTTTTGGGGCAGATTTAAGCTAAACACAGCAATTGTTTTTTGGAATTGCCGTTGGCTCCATACATTGAATGTATAGGAATCCGACAGCAATCATGCGTTAGGTCCAACAGGTTTGTTAATCCCCTGGAATGCTGTATAGACTACAGCATTAATTTTCTATTGCAGTCTATGGGGCACTAGTAACAGTCGGATTTTCGGCAAATTCAAAATACTGAATCCGCTGAAAATCCGACTAAAAACCAGTGTTGTGTAAACGTAGCCTTACACTGTTTGCACGCATCTAAGTGGTTAAACAGCTGGGACTGAAATGATCTTTTATCTCGGCAGCTGCTGGTGGGTGTCAGCTACATAACACAGCCAAGCTGTTCTATTCGAATAAGGACCTGTGTATTGTGTGTTTGTGATCGGAACAGGCTCCATTGGTTGCACCTCCACTGATCAGACACTTATTATGTGGAAAGGTGATAACTTGCAATTATGGAAAAACCCCTTTAAGCATAGGGATGCAAAAATTTTTTTTATATAGTAGCAGCCTTTACAGGAATTCATACTGTAAGTCTAATCTTTGTTCTATACTGTTAGATTTCAGGCTATTGGTTTCTTAAAATGAACACCGAGTAAAAGACCTTAACATTTGTGATGCACTAAGTGGTTTAACAGACGGACACCTATAGGTCACTAATGGACATGTATGGACAGATAGAGAATACACACAAAAATATAAAGTCCATGCTTGAAAACAGTGAGACAAAAACATCTAAAATTTCAAAGCAAAGTAATTTGAAATAAGAGCAGCGGACAATTTGACATGATATCCAACACTGTATAATTATGCAATAAGCTGTGGTATTAGCAGATTTCATGAAAATCCATGAAACTGATAAACCTTCTTATAACAACCTCATTAACCTTTTAAAGGGGTCATGCTAGATAGGGAATAGTGCTCTATGATTCCCCATGATGCTTTTAGAAGCTGAGAGCAGAATCTGGATCAAACAGATAAAGTGGCAAGAGAAAGCGAATAGGTTGCTCTAACCGTTTAGTTCATAAAATACAGACTCGAGCAAGCAAGGAAATCTTGACATTTCTATTTATTAGTTATTTTTTCTATATTCTAGGTTTTATAATATTTTTTGGAAAGTAAAAGAAAATTGTGAGTTTCCATTGTATACTTTGTAAAGACTTTAGCAGATTTGTAGTGTCAATTGTGAGAGAATATTAATTCACTGCAAACAATATGATGCCTGTATGCTTTATTATTGCTAATTGAAACTTTAAAGACAGCTTAAAAGAAAAAAAATAAGAAGAACATGAACTATATTTATCAGTGCTAAAATACCAGTAAATATTATAACTAAATGTTAATTATGCGTTTCCCTAGCTCCGTGTGTAACACAGCACCAGTATACCTTATTGTATAGAGGAGGTTAGTGTTTTATTCCTGGTTTATATCTGTGTAGAAGGTTTCATCAAAGCTGATGGAAAAAATAGTGAAGCATTTTTACCATTAAAATAACGAACACTTTGGAAACTTGTCAGACCTCATTATAGTCAATAGGACCCATTGGTTGATACAGATAATGACGCAGATGTGAACCTTAAAAAATCAGCTGTCTCCCTTATAATATTATTTTAGAAAACATAGTTTCTACAATGTAAGGAAAAGCAGGAATGAGTGTGCCACCACTGGGAAAGAAGTCTGTAAATTTAAATTGTCCATGAAGAAGCCCCAATTTTATGTAAAATGTCTCCAGTTCTTATGATATCCTATTATATTTGTTATTATTATCAATGTCCATTAAAAAAAATTACACTGCATTGAGGCCATGGTGGGCCAAAAAACAAAAAACCTAATACTTACCTAGCTATCCTCTGTCACTGTTGCTCCGAAGTTTCCTGGCGATCTCTCCTTTTGACTCTCGGATTCCAATCCCACCACTGGTGGGATTGAGAGAAGATGCTCAAGCACCACTAAAAGTGCAAGCCTCTCCAGCGTGTCAGGACAAGAACCCAGAAGTCAAAAGGAGCGGATCGCTGAGAGCTGTGGAACGGCAGCAGCAGAGGACAGCTAGGTAAGCATTAGGTATACAAACAAGCTCGAACTAGTCCACAAGAGAGTATAGGAAACCACTGGGGGTCCTCTGGGCATGGAAAGACCCTGGGGTGCTTTTTAGGCAGAAAGGTAGGGGGAAAAAAGAGGCAGAAAGCAAAAGACAGATTGGAAGAGTCATGTGCAGTTATGTACAGTAATGGTAAAGTGGGCCGTAAGAATTAACTCCAATGGGGGGCCCCAACAATCAGCGTTACTGGTGGGCCCCAGGCACCCCAGTTCAACATTGCTTGCAGACATGTAACCTGAATAACTTTAAGATGCAACAATGGAATGAAACGAAAACAGCTCACCTGTTTCCAAGTCCTGTGTTAGGCTCAGCTTTGATCACTGCATGGTTCCAGGTGCAAACCCAAATGCAAAATTCCAAAGAAAAGATGATGAATGAACCAGCTTCAAAGATCCAAAGGCAAATATAAGTGCAGACCGGGCTTGTTAAAAACGTAATTGCACTTCTCCTACGGATTTTTTGATCCAACAAAAATTAGCCTGTAAAAAACTACGAGACAGAGGTTTTTCCGATCAAATATTGAAAAAAGCTTATGATAGAGTTGGAAAATTAGAGAGGTCTCTTCCTGAAAAAGTTGACACCAAAGAATAAAAACAAGAATACGATTATCTTCTCAACCAGCTATAGCAGACAATTCAATAAAATTGTCGGTATTGTCAAAACCCATTTACCAATCCTCTATGTAAACAAAACAGTTAAGAACTTATTAAAGAATAATACAGGCAGTCCTCGGGTTACAAACAGGATAGGGACTGTAGGTTTGTTCCTAAGTTGAATTTGTATGTAAGTCGGAACAGATAGATTTATTAAATTTAACTCCAGCAAAATGGGGTTTTTTTTGTTTTTGAAAAGTGCAGGGAACAGTTTTTACATTTGTTTTGCTACTTGTGCCTCTGTTTAGAAGATTTCACCTCAATTTCTGTATCTCATGTGCTGCTGTGGCATGCTTGCACTTGGTTATTATGGGGCGTGACTCAGTGTGTGATGACAGCACGCCCAGCCATGCCCCAAAAGTCTCCATTTGTAACTAGGGGACGGATGTAAGTCAGAACGATGCAAGTCGGGGACTGCCTGTATAAGGTTTGTTCCTCAGAAAGCTCCCACTATAGCATCACGCGTTTCCTCCAGTCTATTTGTTTCTAACATCAAATCTAGTTGCACTTGGATAGACACTGTGGGCTTTTTTAAGTGCGGACACAGAATATGCACAACATGCAATTATGTGGATAAAACTTCAACGTTTACATCCTATAGCAACAATAAGACCTTTGCTATTAAAACTTTTATTAATTGCAATACAAAGTTTGTGATCTATCTTATAGGATGTGAAGCATGTAGGGTCCAATATGTGGGGTGAACCACGGGCCCTTTAAAGATTCGTTTCCGCCGTCATCTATCGGATGCATTAAGAGGAGATTCATTTAAAAGCTCAGCAGTGTCTAGACACTTTGCCATAATACATGGAGGGGATTTAGACTCTCTCACTGTGAAGGGCATAGAGCATGTTCAATATCCACCACGAGGGGGCGATATACATAAGAAATTATTAGCCAGAGAGGCATAGTGGATTTTCCATCTAGATACACGCTCGCCGAATGGACTGAATATAAGGCAAGATATTCCATACCATTATTAATGTGAATGTAGGTAACTTTATTGTTGAAATTATTGTTTTTTATGTGTGAAGTGTTATTTTTTTAAGGGATTTTATATATGCTATATATGTCCTATTTAAGAGGAGAGACAACACCTAGCATTGAACCATTAATAAGGGTCACGTGATCCTAAACGCGTCGTGGTGTTTAAGTTTGCTATACTAGTTCACTCTGTAGGTCTCTCGTGTTAAGTTTGTACTACGACTTTTAAATGAAGAAATAAAATGTGAACGAATACATTTTTAACAAGCCCGGTCTGCACTTATATTTGCCTTTGGATCTTTGAAGCTGGTTCATTCATCCTCTTTGCTTCTGAATAACTTTCAGGACCTTCTTTTTCTTTGCTTATATAATTGCATCATGTAATGAAATATTGTAACAATACAACAAGTTTATTTAACAGAAAGCTTAAATAGAGCACAGTACAAACAGCTACAATCTATAACAATTAAAATTAATTTTAGTGCAAGACAGAATAATTAGTCACAATCTAAGTGGTTGCTTCAAGTGACTGGACAATTATGCTATTTGCAGCCATATAGGTTCTAAATACAGTGATTACAGTGCAATTGTAAACTGAGATCAGCTTATAGTCTTTATTGTGACACAACAGCTCGGTGTTCCTAGTGGATAAAGTCATCTTATTGGGTTGCTACAAGATGATAAAATGTAATGATTCAAAAAGAACTGCAAAAAAGGGAAAACATTAGCTTCAAGCATCTATAATTAGTCTTTTCAGCTGGGGCCTCATACATGACCATAAAGGTCCACTATCCACCCCGTAATTCTAATGGCTTTTCTATTTCTACAAAGTGTATACAGTATTCATAAAATCCTTCCAGCTGTCCATCTGACGTGAGCCCGAGCCATGTAAAAACTCGAGCATAATGAAATAAAAGGAGTGTACAGTTAATGATTCTCTCAGTGTTTCATTGGTACAAAGATACCCTGTTCAGAAGCTGTCTGCTTTACATAGTTACCATACCCTCTCTAAAAATACTGATTCTGGAAAAATACTTGGAAGGTTAGGCCATGTTCACACGGCTTATTCTGGGACGTAATTCAGTCCGTAATTACGCGCCGAAGTGCGCAAATTACGGGCTGAATCCGTCCCAGTAACTACGGTAATGCACAGTTCTCATAGAGAACTATGGATTACGTCTCCTCCCCCCCCCCGGCTAATACGCCGAGGGGGGATATAATTGACATGTCACTTTCTAGCGACGTATACGCGCCGCTAGATTTGACTGTCTATGGGCCGGCGAAGTGCCGGCCCCCCGCTCGCTCCCCCCCCTCTCCGTCCCGCCCCCGGCCACACGGCGTAATTGCGGGGCGGAATTACGCCCCGCAGTTAAGCCGTGTGAACATAGCCTTATAATGCTTTCACTTTCTTTAGCACCCTGCTGTTATCTTACATACCAGCTTCATTCTATTGCCTTTTGGCCATCATTTCAAATACTGTAAAAAAGTCCAAGCACATTTGAAACAATGATTTCTGTTTTACCCACAAGTTACCAGTTTAGCAGTGCCCTAATGTTACCCCAAAGTCGTGTGACCCACAGGTCTGCTCCCAGCTGACTCATATACTGAATTTCAGGAGTCAGCATTTTCCTACACAGCTGTTTGTGTTTGGGTGAAATGTTTTTTCTGAGGTTATATCCTTGGATAGACGTCTGCCCTAAAGGTTGCCACGGCCGAAGCCAAGACTCTTTTATCTTGCTGGCATCTACTGGGCCACCTCCTGCGATACACTCTTGTTTTAGTTCTTCATTTCTCCTCCTTAATTCTAGGACATCCTTTTTCATCCTCTCCCCTCCGTACTTCTCTACCTTCCTCCAGAATGTAGCATTGAAATGTTGGTAGATAAGTGTGTCTAATGCGTTCCATTCCTGTGCGAGTCGATACATCTCTGGGCTCAAACGTGAACCATTAGAGTCTTTTCGTGCATTAAGTTTAAAGTAAAGTATGTCATCCATGTTCCAACACATTAAGTCACGCAACAGCAGCAAAGACTCATCAAAATACTCCAACAGCATGACCAAATGGAAGCGACTATCAAGTTGCTTCAGTAAGTCTGATACCCTGGGGTCTGCTATATCCATTTCACTGTCATAGCCCAGATCAAATGTCAACAAGTTATGTAGATAGTGAGCATTGAATCCACTGGAGTCATAGTAGTTCCTTGGGTTTTGCAGAAAGGTATCCATCTTCTGCTCACTTTCAGCACCTGATAGCTTCCAAGTTAAGGGTATAAGACTTGCAAAGTATTGAAATGACGATTCAAAAAGTAGAGCTGGATTTCTCAGTACTGTGACAAACACTGTATCGGGAGGTATCAAAAGGTTTACCTCTGAATGGCGGTAGCGCATGTGGTTGCAAATTACATTATAGCATAAGCCTGGTTGGTATCCTTCAACTTGCCAGCGCTGAAAATAGCTTGGGTAGTCAAAATCATTGCGTCCACGTGGAAAAGCAAAGTGAAGTCGATGCTTCTCTCCATAGCGGAACAAAATGTTAAGGATTGTGCTACTACCTGTCTTGTGAGTTTTAAGAAACATAATGTTATGACTTGGGAGGCAATGCAATTCAGACATAGTGGTGGAATTAGATTTGGGTATTTGGAATTCAGGATGTGAAGATGGATGACACTGGGAAGATGTAACATCTCTGAGAAAATAAAAAAGAAAGATTTCAATGAAGCAGGCATTCCCATTTTACAGTATGCTTATCAAGACGTTTTAATAGGCTCACCTATCCATGTGTCTTCTTTCTTTAGCAATTGCATATTTATTTTACCAATGCTTTATATTAAAAGTAAGATTAAACACTAATATTAAAGGAATGATCCCATCTTGCAATTTAATGGCATATTGATAGGATATGACATCAAAGCGTGACTGGTGTGGGTCCCTCTGATACCCGCACCTATCTCAGGAACGGGCGAGTAAATGTCTCAGCTCAGAATGGATAGCTGGTGATGCTTGTGCATAACTCTTTATCCTGTTCTGGAGTTCTGAGTACAGCTGAACATGGCGCTCACTTGTACTCTGAGCTCCTATAAAACAGAATGGAGTGCATGTGGAAGCACAACCGACCCTCCATTCTGAACCAAGTCTACTACAAAGTCTGAAACTGCCAAAACTAAAATAAGTTAGGTAGAAGCAGTGTCATACAAGTTTATAGTGATAAACAGAAAATTATCCAAACTTTGTTCATTCCTCCAACTACCAAAACACATATTGGGTTCTTTGACCTGAGAACCCACAGCCTCACCACTGCGTTCTGGCCTGTTGTCTTAGTGGCATGGTCATAGCACACAGTATTACAATTCTACCTTCTTATTAGGTCCAATTCTAAAGTTAGAAACCTTAGCATGGCTCAAAGGAGGTTTTGCACAAAGTAAAATTGACGTGGGAAGATTGCAAATTAAATAATAAACATTTTCACCATTCATCATTATTTAAATTCTTTACAGCCATTGTTTACAGCTCATCTCCAGGGGATATGACCAGGGCTAAGAGCTCCTCAGTTCTGGTCGCACATGCTCAGACATCACCTCTCCTCTCAGGCAGCTACTGAGTGTTCAACCCCAGCTGTTGTCATTCTATTCCCGTCCTCTGTACCCCTTAGTAATTAGTCAAACAGTGCAAATAAATAAAAAAAAAGAAACCTCAATGAGGTATGTGCATTGATAAAGAGAAAAAAAAAAATCCACAGGTTTGTTTCCTGCAGGGATTTGAACCAAGGACCCTAGTACTGAGGCAAAAGCTTTGCCTCTGAGCTACTCACAGTGCTTCACATAAACAGACCTATCTTTTACTACGAGGAAAGGCATGATGATGTCATCCTGCTGAGTCACATGATATGCAATTCAAACAAATCACACGCCCCCTTCTGAGCACACAGAGCTGAAGAGCTATGCAGAAGGTATGAAATGAGATCATGGCAAAACCCCTTTAAATTTTTATGGCCGTTTAGAATGAAAATTAAATATATGAAAATAATCCTTTTTTTGGTAGAGTGAGAATATGGGTACTCTAGTTACTTTTGGGTAATTTATGGTTTGGAATTTATTTAACCCTGCCACCTGCTGGGACCACTAATTAAAAGTTCCAAAACAATTCTAAAGTTAGGTACAAAGCATCAAATATATGTTAAACCCAGCTAAAGAGTGCAATTTCTACAACAGTATAAAAGTTTCTTGCCTGATCATTTTGCTGCCTGGCTCCCTCACTATCTTTCTACTGAAATACCTGCTCTCATCATGGATGGTTTCAAAATCCCCGTTGACGACCCCATGTCTCCTTCCGCCTATCAGTTTCTTTCACTAACATCTTCCTGTGGTCTCCAAAAAGATGGGAACACTGTTAATCTGGTCTTTGGTCGCCTCTGCTCAATTCCTAACTTTACTTCTTAGGCGCTCTCTGATCATAACCTTATCTTACTATCAATAATTCTCATCCTTCCATGGGAACACCTACCTGTTACACATTCAGAAATCTCTGCTCCATAAACACCCAGGAACTCAGACACCCTACAGTCCCCAATCTCCTTTGTCTCCTGTCCTGACCTAACTGTCAAACAATATAATGAAAGTTTCTCAACCACCCAGAACATATTGGGACCACTTAAATCCTACACCACCAGAGTCAGATGCCGGCAGCCTTGGCATACACCTTAAACTCGCTTTCTGCATTGATGTTCCAGGTGTGCTGAAGGTCTGTGGAGAAAGGCAAAGCTATCTGCAGACTTTCTTCATTACAAATTTATGCTGAGTACTTACTACACTGCCATTCACTTCGCTAAACAAGAATATTTCACCTCCCTCATCTTAACATTACACAATAACCCAAAATAACTGTTTGGCACTTTCTATTCCCTTCTCGGCCCTAACGCTCAGGCCCCGATCACTGATTTCTGTGCTGAAGACGTGGCCACTCACTTCAAAGAGAAAATTGACAGTATCCAGCAAAACATCATATCCTAGTCCCAAGTAATACCCCCTCCGTCCCCTCCCGCAGTCCTCTAGTCTGCTCTCACTTGACCCAGTAATAAAAGTAGAAGTATCCAAGCTTCTCTTGTCTGCTCACCCCACTACTCTAGTGGCCTTATTCCCTCCAACCTCATCCAGCTGATTTCTCCAGCTGTCATCTCTCACCTAACTACAACTTCTCTCTTTCCACTGGGATCTTTCCATCCTTCTGTAAAGATGCTGTTATAACCATTTTACTAAAAAGGTCCACTCTGGACCTGTCCTGCGATGCTTACTACCGACCAGTCTCTAACCTGCCCTTTGTCTCCAAACTCTCGGAACACTTGGTCTACTCTCACCTAATCTGCTATCTCTCTGCAAACTGCCTTCTTGATCCTTTACAATCAGGTTTCCGCACCTTAAACTCCACAGAAACTGCTCTAGCTAAAATTTCAAATTATCTTCTCACAGCTAAATCTCAGGGTAACTACTCATCGTTGCTTCATCTCGATCTTCTCCTCTGCACCCTCAGCACCATTGGCCTTCAAGACACAGTGCTCTTTTGGTTCTCATCCGACCTCTCTAAGCACTCCTTTGGTGTCTCATTTACAGGTTCTACTTCTCCTCTTGCTCTTGCTGTTGGGGTTCCTCAGGAATCGGTTCTAGGTCCCATCCTCTTTTGACTCTACAAAGCCTTTAATGGACAAACCATCAGCAGATTTGACTTCCAGTACCATCTCTACGCTGATGACACTCGATTATACACCTCTTCCCGTGACATCACTCCTGCCCTGCTACAAAACATCAGTGACTGTCTATCCAATGTCTCTAACAAGATGTCCTCTACTTAAACTGACCTTCTTGTCATCCACCAACCCCACACTGCTATTTCTGTTTCAGTATGTGGTACTACCATCACTGCTAAGCAACAGGCCTCGTGTTTTTGGGTTAAACTATATTCTGAACTGTCCTTCACTTCCTTCAATACCTTACCCGCGCCTGTCACCTGCACCTTACGAACATTTCCAGAATTCGTTCTTTTCTTACTGTGGAAGTCTTATTGTTGCTCTTATACTTTCTCGTCTTCACTATTGTAACTCCCTGCTTATCAGTCTCCCTCTCTGTAAACTCTCCCATCTCCAATCTGTCCTGAATGCAGCAGCAAGGCTCATCTTCCAGACTAGCTATACTGATGCCTCTACCCAGTGTACCTCAAGAACATCTCAAGAATCCGTCCTTTTTTCACTGTGGAAACAACTCAAACTCTCATTGTTGCTCTTATTCTTTCTCGTCTTGTCTAGTGTAACTCACTGCTTATCTTTCTCCCTCTCTGCAAACAATCTCCTCTCCAATCTATCCTGAATGCAGCGGCTCATCTTTCTTTCCAACCGCTATACTGATGCCCCTACCCTGTGTCAATCACTGCACTGGTTGCCCATTCAGTACAGAATACAACATAACCTAATCACTCTCACCTATAATGCTCTCCACAACACTGCAACCCTCTACATTTCCTCCCTCATCTCTGCCTACCACCATGCCCGGTCTCTCCGCTCTGCTACTGATATCAGATTACATTCCTCAATCATCCGAACCTTCCATGCCTGTCTTCAATATTTCACATGTGCTGCACCAGTTCTCTGGAACATGCAACCCCATACGATCAAGCGCACACATAATCCTCATAGTTTTTAAACTGCCCTGAAAATACATCTTCTCAGTCTGGCCTACCAAGATCCCTGATTGCTAATCCCCTGCTTTCTATAACACCCATTTCTGTCACTCCCTACACTTTGGCACTTATTTGTATATAGATATAAGGTGTGGGTGGCAGGTTCATCTACTTTTTATGTAAACCACCCCATATTGATGAAACATGGCTGAACCATTGTAAACCTAGCATTTCTCACCTTTCGTCTCATCCATACACCCTAAAGATTGTAAACTCTTGGGAGCAGGGCCCTCACACCCTATGTCTGATCTGTAAGTAGCTCTTTACTCTACAATGTCTGTCTTTTTTGTCTGTATTTACACCCTCCAAACTGTAAAGTACTGTAGAATATGAAGGCACCATATAAATAAAGATTATTATTATGTGGTCGTTTGACAAATTGTACCATATACTGCAGAACTCCTCTTCCAAATTGCTGATTTGAGTCCCGAAATTGTCACAGTAAAGCAAATCATACATATTCACAACTACATATAAAATGAATGAAATGGAAAATGTTCATATTGAAAAGAAGGCAGACTACTTACTCTGTGCTGCTGAAGTTAAGTGGTGGAGCTGCATATGAATAAAGCAAGATCAAAAAAGTAGTCAGGAGAGTTCCCAATACTAAACCTTTCCATACTGATCGACAGAGCTTGCTCTGGGTCTGTACACACATCATCTGCAAAACAAGATGCATATAGTTGAAAATGATGTCAGGTATTCTATGCTAATACTACATGAACAATACATGCGGTATAGAAATTAGAACCAATCACTTATGATCTGAATTCGTAATCATGCCCATGTCATCAATATACAGACTAAGGGCGACAAGTATGAACCTGGTGCCGACTTGCCAGTTCTACCTCTGTTTTAAATAGTGTACGATCAGACAGTATGTATGAAAGTGTGTCACAATCTATATGCCAAACTAATTTGTACCAAACTTTGGGGAATTTCTGTTGCATAGTACAACTCTGGTGGGATTTTTTTTTACGGATTTTGGCCCTCAAGTCAATTTTTTATGTATTTTGGTGCTAAAATCCGTATTTTTGCGGATTTTGCTGCTTAGAAAGTTATCTCGCTTTTGTCGCCAAAAAGAAGTTCTTTTATGGATTTCGGCCCTTAAATAAGTTTTTTATGGATTTTGGCGCTAAAATAAGTTTTTACAAATTTTGGTGCTAACACACTTATTTTGCTTTTGGCGCAAAAAATCTGTTTTTAAGGATTTTAGCGCCAAAATCTGTAAAAAACAGACAATCACCAAAATCCATAAAAAAAGAACTTTAGCGCCAAAATCTGGAAAAATAATACTATAGTGCTAAAATCCGTTAAAAACGTATTTTAGCGCCAAAAACCATAAAAAAACTATTTTCAGCGATAAAATACGTAAAAAAAACATATGTTGTAGCAACAAAGGCAAGATAACTTTAGAAGAGCCAAAATCCGTAAAAAAAAACATATTTTTGCGTAAAAAGTGTATTTTTAGCGACAAAAGCAGGAAAACTTCAATAGCGGCAAAATCCGTAAAAAACTTATTTTTAGCGTCAGAAGCGAAATAACTCTATTAGCGCCAAAATCTGTACAGAAAAGTATTTTTGTGCCAAAATCCATAAAAAAACATATTTTTGGCGTCCAAAGAGTTAGCGCCAAAATATGTTAAGAAAAGGATTTTAGAGGCAAAATCCATTAAAAAAAAAACAGATTCTGGCGCCAAAATCCGTAAAAAAACGTATTTTTAGTGTCAGAAGCGAGATAACTTTATTAGCGCCAAACTCTGTTAAGAAAAGGATTTTAGTGCCAAAATCCGTAAACAAAAATGGATTCTGTCGCCAAAATCCATAAAAAAACATATTTTTAGCGTCAGAAGCGAGAACTCTATTAGCACCAAAATCTGTAAAGAAAAGTATTTTAGTGCCAAAATCCGTAAAAAAAACGGATTCTTGCGCCAAAATCCGTTAAAAAACGTATTTTTAGCGTCAGAAGAGAGAGAACTTTATTAGCGCCAAAATATGTGAAGAAAAGGATTTTAGCGCCAAAATCTGTAAAAAAAAACGGATTCTGGCACCAGGATCTGTAAAAAAACGTATTGTTAGTGCCAGAAGCGAGAGAACTTAATTAGCGGCAAAATCTGTAAAAAAAAAAAAAAAAAAAAAAAAGGCTTTTAGCGACAAAATCCATTAAAAAACGTATTTTTAGCGAAAAAAATATGAATTGCGCAAAATTCGTTAGCGACAAAAGCATGATCATTTTATTACGAAAGGTACAAAAAAGGACTCATCAGACACTTGTATGCAAATTTAATAAGGTATAACACCCACTATAGGTGGGACTTGGGTCTCCTGGGTGGGTTTTCATTGAAAAATCGCGGCAAAGAACGCTGTGAAAACGCGCCGAAAGACGTCCGGTGCTTTACATAGACTCCTGTAGTAAATTTTCTGCCCTGCTCTGGCGTTTTTTAGAACATGTTGCAAAAGACGAACAGTAAAAAAAAAACGAGCAGAAAAAAGAAGCTCAGTGTAGAAAGCAGGACATTTTTACAATAGAAGTCTATGGGAGATGATTTCAGTCGTTTTTCCAGCGCTTTTTGAAAACGAAAAACGCTGAAAGAACTGACGTTTTTCTGTGCAGTGTAGACATAGCCTAACAAATCCTAATCAGTTGTAAAGAAATGATTTCTGGTGCATAACTTTTTGCAGTGGAAATCTGCTACGGGTGAACATACCGTATTTTTCGGACTTTAAGACGCGCCGGACTATTAGGCGCGCCTAACGTCAGAAAAGCTGGGTGGTGTCTTATAGTCCGAAAAATACACTACCCGTATTTTTTGGACTTTCAGACGAGCCGGACTATTAGGCGCGCCAAACGTCAGAAAAGCTGGGGGGGGTCGTATAGTCCGATTAGTACGGTACAGGAGATTGTGCAGTTATTCTACCACACACCACATACCGTATTTTTCGGACTTTAAGACGCGGCGGATTATTAGGCGCGCCTAACATCACAAATGCTGGGTGGTGTCATATAGTCCGAAAAATACGGTACTATGAGGCCTTATGCACAAATTACAGTTCTGTACAACATTAAATATTCTCATCTAAATGTACTTTGCGCAGGTCCACCTAGGCTAAAACTCATATATTTATTTATATAGTGGTGCATTAGTCCATAGCCGTGTACAAAGATTCTTGTCATGCATATTGTTTCCTGTTCCCATTGTGGCGTACTATCTAATTTCCACATTAATCTTCCTTTATGCATTTTGTAGTATAGGAGGAAACACTCAAAGGGAGACCATACAAGCTCCAACGTGTTTCAAGACATATGAAGCATACAGGAGTTATGATAAGTAGTGAAACATGATGGGGGGTGTTACTTTCCTTTTAACATCCTGACACTGAGTCCCTGGCATGTGACAAACTGCAGAATAAATCCCTGGATCAACGACCCTTCTCCAGAATCCCAGTCACTATTACTTGTTATATTATTACGCTCTAGAAATGCATCCAGACCCTTTTTGAACTGTGTTCGTGAATTTACCATGACAAGTTCCTCTGGCAGAGAGTTCCACAGTCTCACTGCTCTTACAGTAAAGAATCCCGTTCCTCAAGACATAGATGATGCCCCCTTGTTCTTGATACAGTCCTTGGTATAAATAGATCTTGACAGAGATCTCTATATTGACCTTTGATATATTTATACATATTTATTATGTCCTCCCGATGCTGTCTTTTTCTAAACTAAATGACCCTAATCTTGCTAATCTTTCTGGATATTGCAGTCCACCCGGTCCTTTTATTGTTTTTGTTGCCCACCTTTGAACCTGTTCAAGCTCTACATTGTCTTTCCTGTGAACTGGTGCCCAAAACTGTACACAATATTCCATGTGTGGTCTAACCAGTGACTTGTATAATGAGAGAATAATGTTCTCATCATGTGCATCTATGCCCCTTTTAATACACCCCATGATCTTATTTGCCTTGGCAGCTGCTGTCTGACACTGGCTGCTACAATTAAGTTTACTGTCCACCAGGATTCCCAAGTCCTGCTCCATGTCACTTTTTTACATTTAACAAGTAATCATAGGAATGGATTTTTCCTCCCCATGTGCATAACCTTGCATTTATCTGTGTTAGGCTATGTTCACACGGCTTATTTCAGAACGTATTTACATCGGATTGTCGATCGTCAGCACACAGTGTGCCCTGACTGCAGGCTTACTATATACAGACAGTCCTGAGGCTACTCTCGATCCCCAGGGATGACTATACTGTTGTGCCCCTTCTCCATCGGGTCATCGGGAGTCCCGATCACCTGTTGGAACAGGGGAATACCCTTTGATTAAAAAAAAAAAGAGTTAAGCACCGGGGATCAAAGGCTTCCTCCGCACGCTGGTGCTTGCAGATCAACGACCTGCAATGCCCACCATCTATAGTTGCTAGGCGGTCGTTAAAAACAGACCGAGAAAATATGTGTTGTATGAATTACAATGCATATTTTCTATTGAGCTCAATAGGGATGATTTACTTTCGGCTTTAAATGAGTATTTCAAGTCGGAATCCAAGTGTATTTCTTCTTGAAATACTCATTGTGTGGACGGAGCTTTAGGGTTATAATTTGGTGCAATTTATAAGTTTTGTCATAGTGTGACAACTAAACTGCAAGGTCTATCGGCTTACCAGACAGACTAGTTACATTGATTCCTGTTTCATTGATTAGCTTTAAACATGTAGGCAAATTTAATAAAGACTATTATCAAATACATTGCTGATATGATTTTACTTCTCTTCTGTGTTAGGAGCAGAATGTATCTTCTACTTTTGTATACATGCTTCCCTAGTTACCGGCTACCTCTCTCTACTTCTTACAGGCTGTAGCAGTGGACATGATGATGACTCACTCCCTGCTGTGTTCCTTATCTTGAAAGACTGGAGCTTGTTTACATTACTTACTGAGAAGCTTTAACCCTTTGGAGCTCTGTAGCCTTGTGCACTACAGTTTACAAACCTTTTGCGTTCATGTCACTAATACAGAAACAGCTGGAAATAGTAACGCTGATATGCCAATCTCAACTGCAAACCCACCCTCAACCTAATCAAGCAGTGTGAGCCTGGAACCGGCTGTAGCTCTGTAAGACAGCATGGTGAGACAACCCCTTTAATAGTGGAAATTTTTGAGGTTTACAATTTCATAACATTGAGTATATACCGTTTTTACAGGGATGGCGTTTGGGCATTTTAGTTTAGTTAGGGAATTTCAGTATAGCTTTCTTAGGAGAATATAAGTAAAAGGTATACTATATTTACTGATTTTGTAGTAGTGGAAATGGGTTTAAGGTTGTAAATCATTCCTATAGACCTCAATAGAAAATCCGAGATGTAGCCTACACAGCTCGGATTTTCTGAGGACTGATTTCAATTTAGAAAACTGGGTCATAAAACTTAGAAGATGTTCTATAACCCACCATATTTCATTTTAAAAAGGCGGATTATAGTACTGTTCAATTGAATGGGATGGCTGAAATCCAAAAATCAAGGCAAATAAAACGGAACAAAAAATGAAAACCGAGTGTAAAATACTGGTCGGATTCCTATGGGTATTTTGTCCTCGTGCCATGTGCATGTAGCCTTACTGCTCATCCTGCTCTTACTGACTCCAATGAAAATATAAAAGTGAATAAACTTTATGAAGCCGCTTGTATATGTTAGGGAATTGCTTTAAAGGGGTTGTATCGTTTGAACTGTTCATGCTCTTCAGCTAATTCTCTGAGATTGAGTTAAAAATCCAGGGGTGAGTCTCTCCTCTCAGCAGGCATGTCCTCTCCTCCCAGGAGGCGTGTCTCTACTCATGGAAGCCTGTGACAGATCTGTGACATCATCACTCTGACTGTGCAGTGGAAGCAGAAGGGTGTCTGCAGAGAACAGCTATACAGCCCCTTGCAGTGTTCTTATGTGTCTGCAGAGGACAGCTCCTGCATGCTTGTCACCTGTCTGCAGAGCTTCAGGCTCAGCTTGGTTATAAGCAGTTATACAGTCAGCCTGAACTGATGAAACATGTGAGGAGTGTACACTGCCCCCTCCCTCCTCCCCTTCTGTTACCAGACAGGAGACTGGGTTATATGGAGGAATGCAAACTGCCCTCCTCTCCCCCTGTTAACTGGCAGGAGACTCTATAATACTGTGTTATATGAGGGGATCTGAGACTTATACAGCCAGTAATTGCCCAGATCATTCACCCTAGAGCTGAGAGATGTGTATAAAGCTAGCAACCCTTGGTTTCACTATCGATTTTAACAGCTCAGAGGGGAGAAAACACAGAATGTGCAGGCAGCCAATCACAGCACAGGGGGCGTGGCTGGTTTCCTGTCTGGGGGCGTATCCCAACACGCTGAATGAAATGTCAGCTAGCCAATCACAGTACAGGGGGCGTGTCTAGGGGGGCGGGACATGACCAGGGGGTGTGTCCCGACCAGCAGCAGCAGAAACAGTATACAGATTTACAGAAAAGCTCATATCTGCTAAACCAAGTGACTGAGGTAATGCAAACCAATTACAAAAGTGCTTATTTTTACTGTCCCCATAATCTGAGACATGATCTTTGTAGCGATACAACCCCTTTAACAGAAATGAACTTCTTGACAGACAAAAAATTACCATTTTTCACAATCTTCTGCTACCTGAAAGAAATTCAGAGCATACAAATCTGCAAAATCAGCATATAAAATAATTTTTGGTTAATGATTTAACAATTGACTTAAACAGTTAGGGTATGTTCACACTGCATGTTAACCCCGTGTTTACATACGCTTGTAGATGGGTGTTTGGATGCTTCTGTCGGACTCCAAATGAACCCAAACACGCAGCTAACAAATAACAATGTGATTTACATTGCTTTTAATATGAAACACGCATCGGCGTTCACATGAGTGATTGCCAATGCGTGTCACATTGCGTCTTTTGGATCCATTCCAAGAATTAACATGTCAATTCTTGGTCCAAAAGATGCAGCAGGAGCCCTATTTAAAATGATAGAGTTCGATTGTGCTGTATCTAGCACGTATCCAAACACACAGCTGCGTGTTGGATACGTGTTTGAGCCGTTTAGGATCCAATCAACTCGCTTTGGGATGCGATTTTCGGATCCAACACAGATCTGAAAACATATCCCAAAACGCCGTTTGAACATACCCTTAGGAAAAATCCTAAGGGTATGTAAAATCACCAGGGCCTCATAATAATTGCTGATAACAGCGGTCATTGCACAAAGTTTACCTAAAAACAACCTGCAGTGGGGTTGCTAATAAATGATTTTCTGATCTCTCATGCACCTTGGTAAATGAAAAAAAGAATTCTTCAGAATGCTCCAAAGACAATCAAAGGTGTTAATGATTTATCAGTGACTACCATAGCAATAATGATCGTACAGGTAATGCCAACAGGAATAGTTAAAATACTTGCACGGACTTTGCTGTGTATACATACCCAGCAGCAAAATGTCTTATGGAATTGCAAATAAATGCTGAACAAACCTGCCACTCTGTAACCTGGTTACTTTTAGCCATTGTGGGGTGAACATTTTGCTATCTTTTTTAAGGAGAACGTATATGTTACAATTATAATAAAAAGGCCTGCCTTAGAGAAGAAAAGGTAAACAATATAATCTTGAAATGTATGACTTTCTTTGGTCAAACTTAAAATATCATGGCCTACACATGTAAAATTACTGGAGTTGTTTCAACTACATCAAATAAACCAGAAAATCAACTTGGAAAAGTCTCCTTTTTCCTGAATAGCAGACAATATCTGTCAGTAGCCTTAAAAACTAGACTACTGAAAACTTGGGTATCCTGGTGAAACAAATTCCAGATCAACATTACAACTGTCACAACAGAATAAGGGTATGTTCACACAATGGATTTGGAAGCTGATTTTGGGGACGAATTCAGCGATCACTGTGCTCCTCCTATTCTGAGGCTTGTGGTTGAGCCAAATAAAGCACTAAGGCCACATATGGGATATCTCTAAAAACTTCAGAATTGGTGGAATCTATGTTGAGTTGCATTTCCCTTGTCACATCTACCGTGTTCCAGTGAATAATGGATACAAATTTGAAAATCTGCAACAAAAGTGAAATTTTGAATTTTCATCTCCACTTTAATTTCTTTGAAATACCTAATGGGTTAATAAACTTCCTAAGTGCTGTTTTGAATACTTTAAGGGGTGTAGTTTCTTAGATGGAGTCATATATGGGGGTAACATTCAGACCCCTCAAAGCCATGTCAGAACTGGACGGGTCCCTAAAAAAATGTATGTTGCAAATTTTCTTGAATATGTGAAAAATTACTACTAAATTTCTAAGCCCCCTAATGTCGTAAAAAATAAAAAGACATTTAAAAAATCATGCCAATCTATAATAGACATATGGTAGATGCTACTTATAAACTGTTTTGAGTGGAATAACTATCTGTCTTACACGCAGAAATTTTTCAAGTTCAAAAATGGCAAATTTCACGATATTTTGATATTATTCACAAATAAACGGGAATTGCATGGACCAAAATTTCTTACTAACTTAAAGGGGTTTTCTCATTTCAAAAATCATAGTTCAACAGGTGGGGATGAAAAATCTAAGCTTGTAGACCCTTGGTTACCATAAGTAAAGTGCTATGGTTTAAGAGAATGGGCCATTTGTTTAATTCTTGGAACTGAGAGAGAGCTCTTATCGGGTTACACCCAGGTCCTGCCCCCGGTTGTATTCGGGAACGTGCATCAGAAGGAGTAGCAGGGTAGAGGCTGTGTATGGGAGGAAGCAGGGACATGTGTGCACGGATATGAGTTCCGCCCCTGGTCATATTCGGGAACGTGCGTGAGACGGAGTAGCTGTGCACGGGAGCGCGCAGGTACATGTGTGAACGGCTTTGAGAGAGAGAATGCGTGGAAGTGTGCGGTGCGGGGTTTGCTGGGTTCGTTTACTGACAGCAAGCAGTCGACGTGTGCGGTGCGGGCTTTGCTGCGTTCGTTCACTGACAGCAAGCAGTCGACGTGTGCGGTGCGGGCTTTGCTGCATTCACTGACAGCAAGCAATCGACATGTGTGGTGCGGGCTTTGCTGCGTTCACTGACAGCAATCAGTCGAGGTGTGCAGTGTGGGGTTTGCTGCGTTCGTTCACTGACAGCAAGCAGTCGACTTGTGCGGTCCTGACGAGGTATGCTGGTTCGTTCTCTGACAGCAAGAGTGAGTGTGCGGTGCGGGCTTTGCTGCGTTCACTGACAGCAATCAGTCGAGGTGTGCGGTGCGGGGTTTGCTGCGTTCACGGACGGTGATCACTGATCCTGCAGCAGAGAGAGAGATCTTGTGCAGTCCCATGTAAACACAAACAGATAAAGTGTATAGTTTTCTTCTGCAGATCTGTAGAGGTCAGAGATGTAATAATCTGCAGGATATATCACTGTGTGTGACAGAGAGAGAGAGAGGAAAAAAAAATCACCCATCTTTCCCAGAGTCCTGAATGTCAAATGCCCATTCTAGTTACAAAGTATGTAGAGAGCGAGAAATGTAGATATACACTATCGCGTTACACTTAGCTTTTCACTTCCAATGATTCCTTAGTCTCCAACAGCTGAGAATCTCTCCCTCTCCCCCCCGCTCACACAGAATGAAATCTAACGTGCACACTTTTGGGCGTGTCTGCAGAGAGAGAAGATGCTCCCTGTTGGGAGGAGAAACACGGCCCTCCATTTCATAAGCTCTCCTTAGCCACAAGTATAAACGGCTGCAAAATGATAAAACGATAAAACCCCTTTACAGCACAATGTGTCATGAGAAAACAATCTCTGAATCACATAGATAGGTAAAAGTATCAAAAAGTTATTCTCACATAAAGTGACAAATGGGGCTCTGTCAGAAAGGCCAAAACTGGCTGTGGTGGTAAGGGGTTAAGTGTAACTAGTTTGCAGGAAGAATCTCGTACAGTGACCCAATTAACAGCAATAGCAGAGTATCCCCATTCATAGTGTCAGCAATGTACTCCTTCATATGTGTATCAAATTTCCTTTTACTCAATGTGAAAAACATACAACAGTACCACATTGGCGATACATTTGTATCTTATAGCTTTACTCATATGGCTCTAAGCTTTTCAGGGTATCAGTAAAGTAGCATCAGTGTGTATCCAGTACATCTATCAGCACTGACGTGCTGGCGGCTCCTCCACATTTGGACTTCACAAACGCTGGAAGAGGACGCTACTTTACTGATACCCTGAAAGCTGAGAGCCGTATGAGTAAAACTATAAGGTACAAATGTACCATAAATAGCCAGTGTAGTGCTGTTGTATGTTTTTCACATTGAATAAAAGGAATTTTGAAACACATATGAAGGACTTTGTCTATGTTCCTTGAAACTGGTTACGAAGGAGGATTAATAAGGGCTAGGTCACACGGCTTATTGCCGACGTAATTGCGGGGACGGATTTCGCCCCGCAAATACGCCGGCTGCCGTGCAGCAGGGCCGGGGGGGCTGGCAGCTCGCCGGCCCCATAGACATTCATTATTCACGGTGCGTACACGGCGTAAATAATTGACATGTCACTTTCTCCCCGCCCGGCGTATTCGCCGAGCGGGTAGAGGAGACGTAATCCATAGTTCTCTATGAGAACTGTGGATTACCGTAATGACAGAGACGCATTTCAGCCGTACAGCAGCGCAAATACGGCGCGCAATACGGCAGAAATCGGTGCCCAAATCAGCCGTGTGAACGAGCCCTAAGGAACCTCCTAGCATTAGTCTAAATTGGATAACGCCCAGCTAGAATGGTGGTGTTTAAAATTAAGCAATGTACTCCTACCATCTATTAGGCCTTGCAACAAAGTATAGTGATAGCATTGTACGCCCACAAAAAAGACAGCCAAATGGAATGATTTCTATGTGCAAAATAAATCAGTGCCAAGGTAGGACTTCAGTCTTGTCAGAACAGTCAGCAATTAACCACTCCTGCTAAAATGATTCGGAGCTTTCCTCTACAGTCCTCCTAAACAGCTGTCAGGAGATTCACAGTTAATATAGAAATTAAGAATTATAAGGTAACTTTTGTCAGTTAGTCATTTAGTGCATTTAACCACCAAGTATCACTTGGCAAGGAGTGAAAACATTTTTAATATACATATTAGCTTTGTATGAATATTCAGTTTCCCTTTCACTAGTTCTTTCTTTTCAAGTGCTAATATTTCCATTGAGTATCTGCCAACATTTTTTCCTGTAGTACAATACTGACCTAGTAAAGTGTAATGTGCCATATTTCTTAAGTACACAATCAGTGTTTGTATGTGCAGGGAGTGCACGACTGTTCTTCTTATATCCAGTTGGGTTTCATCTCATGGTGTTATTTTAGACAGGTTCCTGGTAATGCATACCCTTTACTTTGCCTGTGAAACTCACATATTCATATCACTCCAATCCTAAAAAAAACAACCCTTGACCCCTCTTCTCTGTCCAACTATCTTCCCCCTCTCACTGCTCCCTTTTGCTTCCAAATCCTTGAGCAGCCCCGTCTATCTTCAGCTGTCCTCCCACCTCTCCTCCAACTCTCTTCTTGACCCACTACAATTGGTTTTCGACCCCACCCTTTTACCGAAACCGCCCTAACCAAAGTCATAATGACCTAGAACTGCTAAAGCCTCATGCCACTACTCTGTGCTCCTCTCTTAGACCTGTCCTCTGCCTTTGACACTGTCCATTCCCTCCTGCTTACAAATCCTCTTCTCCCTCGGCATCACAGACTTGGCTCTTTCCTGGATCCCCTCTTTTCTTCACTGATCGGACTTTCAGCGTCTCTCATTCTCGCTCCACCTCCTCACCGGCCTCTCTCGTCGGTGTCCCCCAAGGGTCAGTCCTGGCCCACTATTTCTCTATCTACACTTTTGGGTCTCGGTCAGTCATACCCTACTGGTTTTCATTACCCCGTTTTTGCTGATGATACCAAACTTACATCTCCGGCCCGATGTCACCTCTTTTCCCCCGGTCCATGACTGTCTGCCCTCCATCTCCTCTTCTTCCATAGTCTCTAAAATAAATGTGGAAAAACAAAAAACTCATCTCTTTCACCTCCAACTCCCCCCCTCCCCCTGTCCCCTTTATTCAGTCAACGGCTTACACTCTCCCCGGTCCCGAAGTTCGCTCCCTTGGGGTTTTTCCTAGACTCTGCTCTATCTTTAAACCCACACTTTTCCAAAACCCTCATTTCCCTTTCCCGCCTCCCCCGAAAAACATCTTTTCGCATCCGTTTCCCTCAACTACGACATACAAAAATGCTGGTCCATGCCTTGTCATCTCCCGCAAAATACTGAACACCCTTCTCAGGGCCTTCAGCTAGCCCCCGCTCCCCTCCAATCCTCTTAAACTTGTCCCCGTCTTATCCCCCTTTCCTCGCTACTCCTTCCCTCCCCCCTTCCCAACCCCCTTCACTGGTTTCCCCATTGCCCAGCGATTCATTTAAAGCTACTAACATAAATAAAAGGGGCTCTCCTGACCCCCCTCCCCATACATCTCTCCCCAAATTTTCCAAAATATCTCCCCTCACGCACCTTTCCTCACGGGCCTTCTCCCTCTGCTTCCCCTTATCAACTCCCCCAACCAACCGTCCCCAAAAGACTTTTGTGCTTACCCACATCTGGAACTCTGCCCCAAACCAGATCTCCTCCCCCTTTTCCCAGCTTCAAAAAACAAAATGAAAAACCATTTCTTCAGGTTGCCTAAACCTTCACTAATCTTGTCAAACCCCTTTCCCCCAAGACATGTCTGCCCCCCACCCCCTGTCTCTTTCCCTTTGTGATTGTAAACCCTGGGGTAGGGTCCTCTCTCCCTCTGTCGTGCCATTTGTCTTATCCCTTATCACTGTACTCGTTTGACTTATGAATGTATGTAACCCCCCCGAATGTACAGCACCTGGAATCAATGGCGCTTTAAAATAAATAATAATAATAAAAATATATCAGGAGTGGTGGGAAATGACCTACTCTGAGTGGTCCCCCGTTGTGAGTGGTGTGCCGCAGGGGTCAGTTTGGGTCCCCTTCTATTTAATATATTTTTAACGAAAAGTGGAAAGGGATCAATGCACGGTTTCGATTTTTGCAGATGACACCCAACTTGGGGTGTGCAATCTATGGGGAAGGGTCATAAATTCAAGCAGACTGGAACACTGAGTGCTTGGGATCCACTTGGCAAATGGGGTTCAATGGGATAAATGAAGGTTCTGCATTGGGTGAAATAATTACAGGCATCATATGTCCTGAGGGAGAAAAATTGGAGAATCGTTTTTGAGAAAGTCTGGGCGTTCTTGTAGATCATAGACTCCCAAAAAAAGATGCAATGTCAATCAAGTAAAAAATATTGCGTGTATTAAAAAAGGCATGGACTCGCGGGACAGGGTGTAATTTACCGCTGTACAAAAACATTGGGGCGACTCACTTAGAAAATTCTGTTCGTTTGGGCCCCGTTTATAGAAGAGTGAATGGACAAGAGAGTACAAAGACGAGCAACCAAAAATTTTAAGGGGAATGGAGATCTTATTATGAGGAGAGGTTTTAGATTAACTTTTTTGTTTTTTGAGGAAAAAGACTGTTCGGGGGACATGATTAATTTATATAAATATAAAAAAGGTTTACAAAAAATTGGGGAAAAATTATTTCAAGTGAAGCCCCCCCAAAAGAAAGGGGACATTCCCTTCGACTAGAGAAAAAAGGGTTTAATCTCCCGAGGAGAAGAGGTTCTTTACTGTAAGAACTGGACTCTGTGGAATAGCCTGCCGAGGAGCTGGCACAGCAGGAACTGTAGAGAGTTTCAAGGAGGCTTAGTACCTCCTGGAACTAAAGAATTTTTAATGCGTACAAGCTATGTAAAATTTTGGGTCCTGGTGGTGGAGGCTCTGGGGTAGGGGTTTTTGGTCTCCCCTGGGGCGATTGGTTCTTGCCTTGTGGGTTCAGGGCATTAACCGTGGTGAGGGGTGGGCTTAAAGTCCTTGTTCTCTCCCTCACCCACATTTTCCCCCCCTTGGTTGAACTGATGGACATGTGTTTCTTTCAAAATACTAACCATGTAATATGTACCTATGTAACTATCTA
>JAODAL010034182.1:0-44591 GCA_025379985.1 Phyllomedusa bahiana | reverse complement strand
ACCATTTGGGGCACTTAGATGGGGATTTTTTTTGGAAGGAAATTGTAGAAAACCCTGTAAAAATGAGGAGTCAAAAATTTTTTGTTTTGTAAATTTTTCAGTGAAGAGTTCTGGACGGTAGAAGACATCATGGGTTTGGGAAGATGGAGAAAAAGAAGAAAAGAGAAAGTCTTGGGGACTCTCCTGTAAGTCACAAATATAACGCAGTGAAATCATTTATAGTTCTCCTGACTTTTAAACATAAAAAGGTTTTTCTTGAAAAAATACATCCGCATTCACAATGAGGCCAAAAAATTTCCCGTGTGCCCCCAGAAAACCGAAAATTTAAAGGGCCCCGAGCCCCGGGTTTTTGGGGACCCTAGCAACGCCCCTGACTTTTGAAGCCCAAAACAAGCCCCCCTTGCATATTTAAGCAGGCACAAGTTTTCACCCCTGCAGGCTCGTGCCCCCTGAAATAGTGTTTTTTAACGTGATTCGTCCCGAAAAATTCGGAACAAATTTAAATTTTGTGGGGAAAATTCGGCTAAGTGATCAACCGAATTTTTGAGAAATAGAGAGAGAAGAGAGGAAAGCGGCATACCGCTCATCGATAGCGTTCTGGGCCAAAGAAAAAATTGCCGAATTGCATCAGTGAGGCCCGGGAAGGGGGAAAAAATTAGGGAATAAAGTCCGCCCAAAAGCCAAGAGGTGCGCCTGGGGAAATATCAAGAAACAGCCTCATCACAAGGTCGATCATTTTAACAAAGAAAGGCAGGGGAGGCAGCTCGTAGGTGCGTAAGAGACCCAAAGAGTCCATGCAAGCACGGGTGCATCACACGGGTCTGGAATGGGGGGCCCAAAAAAAGGGGAAAAGCCACAATTTTCAATCTCCCAAAGAACGTCGGCAAGAGTTTACAAAAAAGGACGAAAAATGGGGGGAAACGGGGGGAATTTTGGAGCGAAGAGTAAAAGTCAATAGCCCGGGCCTGATGGGGGGAAAGGGGAAAAAACAAGGGGAAAAGGGGCAACGGAACGAGAGATGAAAGTCAATAACGGGCTCTGATGGGGGGAATGGGAAGAACCAAAGGGAGAAGGGGGTGAATGGAGCGAGAGATGAAAGTCAATAGCCCGGGCTCTGATGGGTGAAGGGGAAAACCAAGGGAGAAGGGGCGAGGGAGGGGAAGTGAAAGCAATGCCCGGGCTCTGAGGGTGGGAATGGGAAGAACCGGGGGGAAAAGGGGCAAACGGAGAGGAGATGAAAGTAAATAGTGGGCTCTAGGGGGGGAATAGGAAGAAACAAGGGAGCGGGGAAACGGAGTGAGAGATAAAAGCAATAGCCCGGGCTCTGATGGGGGGGAAGGGCAAGAACCAAGGGAGAAGGGAAACGGATGAAGAGAAAATCAAAAGACGGGTCTGAGGGGGGGGGAAAAAGGGAAAAGCGAAGGGGAAAAGAAAGAAGGGAGCAGAGATGAAAGTAAAATAAACGGGTTTTGATGGGGGGAAGGGGAAGAACCAAGGGAAAAGGGGCAAACGGGGCGAGAGATGAAAGAAATAGCCCGGGCCTGGGGGGGGGAAGGGGGAAGAATCAAGGGGAAAGGGGCAAAGGGAGCGAGAGGAAATCAAAGACTGGGCCTGATGGGGGGAATAAGAAAAACCCAAGGGAGAAGGTGCGAACGGAGAAGAGATGAAATCAATAACGGGGCCCTTTTATGGGGGGAAGGGGAGCCCAAGGGGGAAAGGGGGCGAAGATAAAAGTCAATAGACAGGGCCTGAGGGAGGGAAGGGAAAGAAAAGGGAGAAGGGGTGAAAAAGGCGAGAATGAAAGTCAATAGACGGGTTTCTGATGGGGGGAAGGGGAAAGAACCAAGGGAGGGGGGTGTAAAACGGAGCGGAGAGGGAAGTCTAGCCCGGGCTCTGATGGGAATGGGAAGAATAAAGGGGAAAAGGGAAAACGGAGCAATTGATAAAAGTCAATGCCCGGGGTCTGAGGGGAAAGGGGAAAAAAAAAAAGGGAGGGGTGAACAGAGCGAGAGAGAAAGTAAATAGCCCGGGCTCTGATGGGAGAATGGGGAGAATAAAGGGGAAAAGGGGGGAACGGAGCGAAAGATAAAAGTCAAAGACTGGGTTTGATGGGGGGGAAGGGGAAGAATAAAGGGAGAAGGGACAAATGGGAGAGATGAAGTCTAGACGGGCCGGTGGGGGGGGAATGGGAAGAACCAAGGGAGAAGGGGGAAAACGGAGCGAGAGTAAAAGTCAATAGCCCGGGCTCGATGGGGGGGTTGGAAAAACCCAGGAGAAGGGGTGAACGGAGAAAGAGTAAAGTCAATAGACGGGGTTCTAAGGGGGGAATGGGAAGAACCGGGGAAAGGTCGAACGGAGCAAGAGATGAAAGTCATTAGATGGGCTCTGATGGAATGGGAAAACCCAGGGAAAAGGGGGAGAATGGAGGAGAGATGAAAGAAATAGCCCGGGCTTGTGGGAATGGGAAGAACCAAGGGAGAAGGGGTAAAAGAGCAAAAATAAAAGTAAATAGCCCGGGTTTGAGGGGAATGGGAAAAAAACCAGGGAAAAGGGTGAACAGAGCGAGAATAAAGCAATAGACCGGGGCCTGAGGGGGGAAGGGGGAAAATCGGGGGAAAGGGGCGAACAGAGCGAGAGAAAAAAAGTAAATAGTTTGGGCTCTGAGGGGGGGGGGAATGGGAA
The DNA here is from genome assembly GCA_025379985.1 of Phyllomedusa bahiana. Taxonomy (NCBI): domain Eukaryota; kingdom Metazoa; phylum Chordata; class Amphibia; order Anura; family Hylidae; genus Phyllomedusa; species Phyllomedusa bahiana. Next base: position 41,909 of record JAODAL010034182.1, on the reverse strand, counting down.
AATAAAGGGGAGAAGGGAAAAGGGGGTGAGAGTGAAAGTAATGACGGGGGCTCTGCTGGGGGGGAATGGGAAGAACCAAGGGAAAGGGAAAACGGAGAAAGGATGAAATCAATAGCCCGGGGCTCGAGGGGGGGTTTGGGAAGAAACCAAGGGAGAAGGGGTAAACGGAGCAAGGATAAAAGTCAATAGCCCGGGTTTAATGGGGGAAGGGGAAAAAACCGAGGGAAAAGGGTGCGAACGACAGGATAAAAAAGTCATTAGACGGGGCTCTGAGAGAATGGGATAAACCCAAGGGGGGAAAGGGGAATGGAGCGAGAGATGAAGTCAATAGCCCGGGCTCTGAGGGGAAATGGGAAAAACCCGGGGGAGAAGGGGTGAACAGAGCGAGAAATGAAAGTCAATAGACGGGCTTGATGGGGGGATTGGGAAGAACCAAGGTAAAAGGGGGTAAATGATAGAATGAAAGTAATAGCCCGGGGTCTGAGGGGGAAAAATGGGGAATCAAGGAAAAGGGGCGAACGGAGCGGGGAGATAAAAGTCAATGGGACGGTCTGTGGGGGGAATGGAAAAACCAAGGGGAGAAGGGTCGAATGGAGTGAGAGATGAAAGTCAATAGACTGGCTCTGATGGGGGGGAAATGGAAAACCCAAGGTAAGGGGAGAATGGGAAAAGAGATGAAAGTCAATAGATGGGATCTGATGGGGGTTGGGGAAGAACCAAAGGGGAAAAGGGGAAAACAGAGCGAGGATGAAAGTCAATAGAGGGTTCTAAGGGGGGGAATGGGAAGAACCGAGGGAAAGGGGGGGGCGGGAAGGATGAAAGTCAATGCCCGGGCTTTTGGGGGATTGGGAAAAACCCAAAGGGAGAAGGGGTGAACGGACGAGAGATGAAAGTCAATAGCCCAGGTTCCCCTATGGGGGTCGTGTCGTTTCCGGGGGTTGGAAGCACGTGTCCCGTGTCCCCTTTCCTGTGCCCGGGCCTTTTGGGATCGTGAATTTTGCTTGGCTAGATTGTTATTCTTTTTTAATGATGTCTTTTTCACCCCGGAACTCCGCCCGGTTTGCCTGGTTTTCCGGTCACATCAATTCCCGTTTTTGGAACGCAAGGCCTCTTGCGTACATTTCCGGTTTCCGGCTTGGCGGATGGTGCAGATTCGCTAAGGAGAGGCACATGGCTTACAAGCATGTTCCCCGGGTGTGTTTTTGTTATACTTGTTTTTGCGTTTTTTGAGTTTTTAGCATATAAGGGGTAGCGTTTTTTCATTTCACAGCTGAAACTAAGGCTAACCCAACCCCAAAAACGTCACGTTCCCCCCCTTGACTGTTTGCGTTTGCACACGTTCTAGTGGTTTTTTTTTTGGGGGCTGTTTTATTTGGGATTTCCCAATAAAATTTTTGATTTTATTAAATTTGCTGGTGTAACCCCTTTTCTTCGTCGAATAGGAAGAACCAAGGGAGAAGGGGTGGGGGAGCGGAGAGAAAGTCAATAGAGGGGCTCTGAGGGGGGAAGGGGGAAAAATCGGGGGAAAGGGGGGTGAACAGAGCGAGAGATGAAAGAATAGAGGGGGCTCTGGGGGGGAAGGGGAAAAAGAACCAAGGGAGAAGGGGGGAACGAGCGAGAGTTAAAAGTAAATAGCCCGGGCTTATGGGGGGAATGGGAAGAACCAAAGGGGGAAAAGGGGCGAATGGAGTGAGAGATGGAAGCAAATAGACCGGCTTGGGAGGGGGAAAGGGGAAAAAGAAAAAGGGAAGGGGGGGTTTAACAGAGGGAGAGATGAAAGTCAATAGACGGGCTCTGAGGGAGGGAATGGGAAAACCCAAGGGAAAAGGGGGTGAATGGACGAGAGATGGGGGAACTGTCAAAATCGGGGGGAAAACCTGGGATATGGGGAGGGCACACCCAAAAGGTTTTTGGATACTTGCCCAGGATTGATTGACCTAAGCTGAGCTCTACATGAGTGTCCTACAAGATGAGTACTTCATAACGGGAAAGAATATGGGGAAAAGAGGAGACATGTGTCCAGGGGGACAACGACCTGAAGCAGACATAAAGGTTTGGGGAGAAGGAAGTAGTAAATACAATGAGGTAGAGTTGCGGTCGGCCCCACACCCCCAGCCTCAACCCAACCCAACACTTGTAGGAGAGGTGAAGAGATTAAAAAGTTTTATTCTTCCCCAAGTTCATCTGCACCAAATTTTTGGAACATGAAGAAGAGCCCGGGGAGCAGATTTAGGGGAGACCTGTGATCTGATCCAAACCAAAAGGGATTTAGGCAGGCTTTAAGCCAAAGGGGGGTTTTCCAAAATTTTAACAAAATAAAAAAAATTAATTTTTAAAGCAAAATAGTACATTGGGTTTCAGGGAAAAAATTGCAGAAAAGCAATGTAAATACTTACAGGTCCCTTTTATGATAAGATCGGTGGAAAGGATTGTCTTAAATGATGGGAGTCTCACGTTCAAAGCTGTATGGATGGGTTGAATGAAACCTGGAACAAAGGGCGAACATTGTTACCCCTTTTTCTTGTCAGTGTTTTTTTTTGTGTTGAATGTTTTTTTAAAAAATTTAGGGGATTACAAAACGAGTGAAAATTATAGAAGAACAAATACGTGGAAAAAAAAATTAAGCAAAGTTGTCATGTTTAAAAAGTATAGTGATCGCTTTATGGTAATTTAGGTCCCAAAATAAAATTCCCTTTTCCAAAAAGAGAGAATAAAATTCCAATTTGGGGAAGGGTCTTAAAAAATTTTTAGTTTGGGGAAAAAAAATTTAATTTTGTGCAAGTTTTAAGAGTTGGGCGGGGTCCTTTTAACTTCCCGGGTTTTCCCAAGGTGTTGAAGCCCGTTATGGTTGGTCGTAACATTGTGGTGGTGTCAGTCACTATATAAAGGGGACATGCGTGTGATGGGGTGGTATTCATTTGGACCGTCATAATCTCATACTTCTGTCCTACTTACTTTATTTTTTATCCTGAGACATATCTGGACCTTTCTGAAAAAGTATCTGAAAAGAAATTTCCTATCTTGTAAAAACCCCGGGGTCATCACGTTGTCACCCTGGTTCCGTGACCCCCGAAATCTGTCTTCACCCAATATCCCCAAAAGTTGTAAGCTAATGGCCCCAAAGGTCCACCTAAAGGGAACCCCCATATAGTCCCAACATGAAAATTCCTATTCTGTGGCGCTCTGGGACTTCCTTTTTAGAATTTGGGATTGTTTTTTTTTTTTTTTTAAAAAGTAACGGTAAATGTTCCTGGGCCTGCTTGGGTCACATCTCAACTGTATCATAAGCTCACAGACTAAACAAAAATGGATTAGTGTTGGATTAGTGCTTCCAGCTGTAACAATTTTCCATCTCCTAGCTCTGATGTCAATCATTCTTGTGTTATGAAAAGACCATGGTTTCCTAACCCTGCAGCTTCACAGCCCACAGGCAGCTTTTCTTTCACTCTGCTCTGCTCGGGCTGTGGATGGGTCTGTGCACTGATTAGCACATTTAGCTCTTCTATAACTATCTGAGACTCTACAAAGACAGAATGCAGGAGAGTTAATCATTAGAAACAAAGATAGAAGTGCTCTGAGGAGTGAAAACAATGGCTTATCTGTAAACAAAAGCTAATCTTGTTAGAGATAATGAGTCTGCTCAGAATGAGCTCTCCAGACCATGGGGATATCACTCTCTGCTATAATCAGATAACAAAGTTACAGTCAGGTAACCATAGAATCCTGTGTACACTCAGAGCAGATACAATCTCTCTTATCTCCTGACTAGAGTAAAATCAAAAGACCAATCTATTTAGAAAAAATCTTCAATTATCTTTCCCTACATTTTCAAAGCTAATCTTTGTAGAGAGAAAATCCCTCTAAGTGGATAATGCACAACATAAATTCAAAAACAGAGCAATCCAAAGTCCATATATATTAAAAAGCACACAATTAAATATAAGAGTGTAAGAAAAACATACTTACAGCACCTGAAAAAGACTAAAGCGTGTTCCAAGAATTGATGTTGTGGATTATCTATTTATGATATTAACACTTGCATAGGTTTTTAATTGATTGGTGGGGGCTTACATCAATCATATTGGATTGGTTGAATTTTTACATATATGGCGCCCTTTTTTGACACTCACCATCATTCCCCTTGAGAAAGCCCAGGCGAAACGCTCGTCGGGGTGTTTGGTTCATTCTAATCCGCTGATCCTTGGTGATGTATAGAATTGATGTTATCACCTATATGATGATGTATAGTGCTATGTTTCAGCGGGGTATTTTTTATTTGGGTGGGATTTTGTCTGTTACTGATATATTTTTTAATTGTTTATAATTATTTATAATAAGATTTAATAAAGTATTGTTTTACATTTCTATATTACTGTATTGGATACAATTTATTTTGGTATTCTTTGTATCTATGGTATCCATTCTATTTGATTGGCCAGTGTATTTATAGGTTTACCATTGTATAACATGGTGCAGTACATGGGCGGGGCTTATGAAGCTACTATATACATATATATATATACATTGTATAACATGGTGTAGTACATGTGCGGGCTTATGAAGCTACTATATACATATATACATTATATAACATGGTATCGTACATGGGCGGGACTTATGAAGATACTTTATACATACAGATACATTGTATAATATGGTGTAGTACATGGGCGGGGCTTATGAAGCTGCTATATACATATATACATTGTATAACATGGTGCAGTACATGGGTGGGGCTTATGAAGCTACTATATACATATATACATTGTATAACATGGTGTAGTACATGGGTGGGGCTTATGAAGATACTATATACATATATATACATTGTATAACATGGTGCAGTACATGGGCGGGGCTTATGAAGCTACAATATATATACAGATACATTGTATAACATGGTGTAGTACATGGGCGGGGCTTATGAAGCTACTTTATACATACAGATACATTGTATAATATGGTGTAGTACATGGGTGGGGCTTATGAAGCTGCTATATACATATATTTATACATTGTATAACATGGTGCAGTACATGGGCGGGGCTTATGAAGCTACTATATACATATAAATACAATGTATAACATGGTGCAGTACATGGGCGGGGCTTATGAAGCTACTATATACATATAGATACAATGTATAACATGGTGTAGTACATGGGCGGGGCTTATGAAGCTACTATATACATATAAATACAATGTATAACATGGTGCAGTACATGGGCGGGGCTTATGAAGCTACTATATACATATAGATACAATGTATAACATGGTGCAGTACATGGGCGAGGCTTATGAAGCTACTATATACATATATATACATTGTATAACATGGTGTAGTACATGGGCGGGGCTTATGAAGCTACTATATACATATATATACATTGTATAACATGGTGAATGGGCGGATCTCTCTTTCTCTCTCTCTCTGTCTCTCTCTCTTCCTCTCTCTTCCTCTCCCAAAAAGTAAATATTAAGATGTTCTAATGTCAGGTGCAGTTCTCAGACTTCCAATCAAGTCCATCCTGAATTTCATGTTCCCTCCTCCGCTGTTGCCTCATTCTTCACTTTTACTCCCTGCAATCAACCACGACAAGTTTACCCAGGACATTTCCCTGTTGTCTCTCCTTCCCAAGTTTCCCCGAATGTTAGGTCTAAACGTGCTCGGAGAATATGCTATTATTGCAAAAAGCCTGGCTATGTTATCAAAGACTGTCGCACTAAAGCGACACTAAAGTATCTCTCAACCATCATCAACCAAAACAAATTAGGCCTACACTGGGCATGAATATTCCCTTTGATGGATTACAATTCTCTGCTTTTATTCGATACTAATTTCACCCAAACAATCAATTCCGCAAGGCCTCTCAGCAGAATGCTCCTCAGCCTCCTCCTCCTGCTTCGCTGCAGAGCTCATAGCCTCCTCATCATTGGGATAATGGGAAGTCTGTGTCTGCTATTTTCTCCTACATGCCCTACTGATCTTCTGGGTGCGGACCATTTATATACCATGCGGACTATATTCTGATAGCACTCTACTGTACTGGGCTGTACTTAAATTTTGAACTTGCTATGCCTTACTAAAATTATTAATTTTCATCTGTTCCTCGTGAGCTTCTCACACAGATCCCTTCTGAAGTCTGATACACTGGTCCTGAAGATGTTTCCAGTCTCTCCAGTCCATTTCTTCCGGGAAAGAATTTGTCATCACTCCTCACCTTTCTCAATACCTTTACAAGTACAGTCTGCAAGAAGGTTGCCTTTCTACCGTATGTGTCCCTCTGCACCCTATTTCCCTTCAACCCTGGATCCTGGAACACCATGAGAACCAAATACCTTACTGATGACTGCAAGACGGCTGTGATGTCCATTCCTTCACCTACCAATCTCAATCTAGTACAGGCATTTCTAGTCCTCATCTCATTCTGTCGCTAATGGATACCCAATGCTTCTGATTTGATGCAAACTCTCTATGCCTCATTCCAGGACATTTCTTCAACTCCCAGACTATCAACTGAAACCGAAGCCTGCTTCCTGACACTCAGTCAACTTATTCTCGCAGCTCCTGATCTGGGTGTCTCAGTCTACTCACAACCTTTCAACCTACCTGCCTCCGAGCTGCTGTTGCTGCAGAGCTCCTTCTTGACAAAACTCAATGCATCATTTTGGGACAACCTGTGACTATCTTAGCAACTCATGACCTACAACGGATCCTGAGTCTCTACCATCACTACTCATGCGTCTTAGAAACTCATTCCTAACGTGTGAGAATGTCACTCTGAAGATATGCCCTTCTCTTGACCCAGCCACCCTGCTTCCTCCCTCAAGGGGGGCACGATGAAGATCAGATGATGGGGATCACACTCCATCAGATGATCCTTTCCACGACTGCCTTGAACAGATGGAGGCTGAAACCTCCCACTTTCCTACTGTCTCTGCATCTAAGCTGAAGGATCCAGGTTATGTCTTCTATACGGATGGATCCAGATATGCAGATGAACAAGGACGATTCCATACAGGATTTCCTTTGGTTACCTTGCAGGAAACGGTGAAGGTTGCTTCTTTACCTTTGAAGATGTTAGCCCAAGAAGCCGAACTGAGGCCTGTAACTGAAGCTTGCAAGCTTGCTGAAGTAAAGACTGTCGACCTATACACCAACTCAGCCTACATGTACGGAGTAGCCCATGACATCGGCCTTAAATGGGCCCTGCGAGGTTTCCAGACAGCTAGTGGAACGCCAATAAAGAACAACGAAGACATTCAAGCCTTACTGTACGCTCTCCAGCTGCTTGCCCAGGTGGCTGTCTTGAAGATCAGAGCGCATGGAAAGATAGAGATAGAGGAAGCGAAGGGTATATACAACGCTTATCAGGCTGCAAAGGCTGTAGCTTTTCTGCCAGTAATTCGAGAGAAAGCAGGGTTGGCTGTAGATGTACCAACAAGAAGAAGAGGGAAAGAAGTATGAAGAGTAAAGAAAGAGGAAAGAATAAGATGGAGAACAGAATCAAGGACAAGACATGCTGAGCCCAGCTGTTAATCTGATAAAACAATTTCAAGCCCAAATAAAGCCAAAGGAAAGGAGTAGTTGGGAGGAAGAGGGAGCAGAGATGCACCAAGATGGATTCTGGAGAAAAGATGATAAACTTTGCTTACCAAGAGCATTATATCCAGCTATAGTACAATGGGCTCACGGTACTACCCACAGAAGAACAAACCAGATGATCTCTTCAATCAACAGGATATACTGAGCACCCAGTATCCCCCTTACAGCAAATAACTGTATCAGTGGATATGAAATATGCATCGCTTGCAATCTGGAAGGATGAGTCCGAACACAGAAGAAGCAGCAAGTCGAACCTCTATACCCTTTCCAACGGATCCAGATCAACCACATTGAATTACCCAAGAGTGGAGAATACCTGTTTTCCGGATGGCCTTAGGCCTACCCCGTCCCGAATCTGACTGCCAGAACTACCGTACCGAACCACTAATACCACAAATAATGATAAAGAAAGGTGTAGATTGGATAAATTGCATCTATTATAACCCACAGAGATTTGTAAACCACACCCGAGATACCCTACAAGGCATAGCTGAGCAATTAGAACCCATATCAATTATGGCCTTCCAAAATAGCATGGCATTGGACAAGATCTTAAAAGACACTCACAAGGGGGGATTTTGAGAGTGAAAAGCATGAGGGTTTCTTTAGGGGTGACCATTCTTAGTTTCCAGACCCTAGAATTTCTTTCAGCCTTATCCTTTCTATTTCCTGTAGGACCAACGTGCTTAGAAGGTCAGGATACTCATGTCGGGGTCGGAATTAGCCCGTGTTTTCCTGACCAACACCCGTAGGCAAGGACTTAGCTAGCCTGACAGTGCCAGGGACAGCAACTCCTTACCCAATCCTTAGCTAGTGTTCAGAAACAGAGGAAACTAAGGGAAAACAAATGATGAGCCCATGGGGACAGAAGAGAACAGAATTTAATGTTTTAGGGGGACTGTCAGGTGCAGGATGATCGATTGAAAACATTAAATCCTGTTTCACTGTCTATAACCATTCATTATATCTTGAAACTGTCTATATATTATGTGCACAACAATTCTCTATTATCCTTGACCAGTTTGATCAGATATCATACGCTTGGAATGCATAGCTTTTGCAAGGAAACTACCTCCAGGACGGACTTGTTCTGGAAGATGCTGAAAATAATACATGGACTCATAAGCTTACAATATTAGCTTATACAGCAAAGCAGACAAAGATGGCGCAGAGTACATTTCGGACAACACCCAAGTCAGATGCATTTAACTGGAATAAACAAGTCCATTTAAGGAATTGTGTTTTGCTGAGACTGTGCAATATTATGCAACGTATGCAGAAAACGAAGGATTGATGTATATTCCCATATATGTACTTATTTTTGATTTCCTTATAAACTTGCTTCCCCAAAAGCTAATTAACCAATGATCAAACAACACATACTTATGACAATGTATACATATCACATACTATAAAAGTCTTTACTTCCTTATATTAAAGCAGAACTATATTCCAGACAGACCTGTGTGGAGTTTATTTCCTGGAGCTCCAGCTGTTTACAGCAAAATATATATTTTGATTTGGAGGAGAAGAGTACATATAAAAGGATAAATTTGTACTTAACACTAATATGCAAAGCTTTTATGTAAATTAGCAGATAAGCTTATGAATTATGATGGGTAGAATGTAATTTGATAAATTATGCATCCTATGTCCCGCCTTATACTACAATTAAAGCCAACCTGAGGGGTCTGTTTCTCTGAGCCATTTGGATTCGCAAACTGTCTGTGAGCTAACCTGCTCTCCTGCGGTAGCGGGCTGGTGACACCTAAGGAAGTGACGCGTTGAGGGTAGTAAGTATAGATGATCCTCGCACCATCTATAATGATGTAACTGTACACCTCCATGTCACATCTGTTCGACCCCTGAATACTCTGTAGGTCAGTTCTCACCATATCTGACCCTTGGATGCTCTGTAGGCCAGTTATCATCATATTCAACCTTTGGATATTCTGTAGACCAGTTCTCATCATATTCGACCTCTGGATATTCTGTAGACCAGTTCTCACCATCTTTTCGACCCATGAATACTCTGTAGGCCAGTTCTCATCATATTCGACCTTAGGATATTCTGTAGACAAGTTCTCACCATGTTTCCGACCCCTGAAGAATCCGGAAGCCAGTTCTTGCCATGTTTGACCCTTGGATGTTCTTTAGGCCAGATTTGTGATGAGCTTCTCCAGGTCCTTTTCATTCTCTGCTACCAGTGTTGTATGATTCGCACATCTCAGATTGCTGATGGTTCGTCCACCTATTGTAACCCCAACTCTCGAATCATCTAAGTCCAGCTTTCTCATGTTTGTTTCTGCTTAGAGGCTTAAGCCCTTTTTGATCTTGATCCATTCTGTTTCTCCATACCTAGTACAATCTGTGACTTCTTAATTGTCAGAGAGTGACCTGTCTAACCTGACCAGTTGTGGTGGTCCTCTAACCTCACTCAGTGCTTCCCAAAGCTTACTATGATCAATACAGTGAAAAGCCTTTGTATAATCACTGAGACGGGGTAGAGTTTCTGCTATTCTCCTGCCTTTTCTTTGGTCCACTTCATCCAGTCTCAGTAAAGGACTAAATAAGAATGTGTATGTTCACTGACCACAAGCAGAGACCTTGAAAATAGTGAAGAGCTGAAACATAAGATCTTTTAGAAACGTTGAAGAATATTTCATTGTTGATTAAGTTTAAATTTCATAAGATCTGGGAATTTTTCTTTCGTGTATGAATTTATCCTCAGAACTTACCAGGCACAAAAATGTACAAGCAGAAATGATGGAAATCCTGACTTATACTATGATATGTCCTAACACCTTTCTCTATGTGATATCTTTATTGGTGGTGTAAGAGGGCTCAAGGCACAGTCATTGATGGGAGATATGTGTCACTGTTATGCCTGGTATCGGTGAGGTAAAGCCCAGAATAGTATGTGTCAGACGCATTAGGCGACTGACATCATTGATATTATTAGTATAACTGCTGATAGCAGTTACTCCGGGCCGGGTTTTACCGGAGCAGCCAGAGAGCTGGGTGGGAGGTCGCTCCCACTTTTCCAGGTCCAGGCCACGTTTTATCATCTATGTAAGCCTGGTAGGTCAGGTGAGCTAGGGGGGTGGGGAGGGTGCCCAGTCTCACTACAGCATTTTGGAGTAAAGAGCTCTGTTTTGCAGGTCTGGAGGTGAGCAGGATACCTGCCTGGAAGCAGCAGCTTGCCCAGGCGACCATACGGACTGATGAGAGCCTGCAGTGGGCAAGAGAACTGTACTTCGCATGCTGCATACTTTGGTTTGCTTAAGACTTTCTAAACTGGACGCAGGCTGAAGCAAGTCTGTGGTGTTGAGTGTGCTGTGTACAACGTGTGGCTAATAAAGATCACCTGTTTAAGTTGCAACGACCCTGCTGCTGGTTCCTGTGAAAAGGTTACCGTTGAAGTTGAACCCCCTATAGTGGATAATATTATTGGTGGTTTCATAATAATCTACTCTACAGCATCTGCAGTATACAGAACTCAGAGCATTAACATAAAGGGTTGACATCTAGTGCAGGCGGCCCATACTGGACCCATTCTTGTGGTTATCCAGTCTTGCTCCTGCCCGTATTGCAACTACTACAAAGTTTGGACAGGTGGGATAGCAGCACGGGTCAAGGAAATGCAAGCTCCTCTGTGCTGCTGTCCGTTATGGAAAACAATCTGGTGACCACAACATAGACCTGCTGTGCAGTTTTCTATAAGCTGATAAGTGACATGATGAACTTTGCTCCATAACCTCCTAATACAGAAAACGATACAGAAAGTGGCCCAATGGTCCAGCCTAGAATGAACCCTTACGTCAATAGTCCACAACATGAATATCTCTTATTCTGTAGATTCGCCAGGACTTTCCTTTTACAATCTCCCCCATGAAATGTCCACAACAGCCACATAAGCCATTCAAGTCAGGTCTCACCTGGATACTCAGCTCATGGGCTCAGATAATTGGGTAAGTGTAGGGTCAGTGCTGGAACAGTTCCTGAGCTGTCCAGATCCTTACTCTGGTTTCCATCACCCTTCAGTAGAGTCCATTTCTTTATGGTTGGCTCTTCTTTTACATACGCTAATGGAAATCTTTAGAGAAAATTCAATAAAATGTGATAACCTGTTATAGAGAAGTAGTAACATGGTCCGTATTTCCATACCTCACCTACACCCACATTTACATGACACGTTCCAGTTTTGCATTGTGACCATAGTTTGAATGTATTCAAAGATCATCCATTAGAAGTGATGACTCCAGGCCCCAAAAGCTGTGAATAGTTGTTGCTTCTGGCTTATGACTCTGGAAGCTGAAAGATAAATGTGCAGAGCAGATTAGAGCGTTTACATAGAAGAATCTTATGTTCTTCATGGAAAAGTGTAAAGACAGAATCTATGAAGAAAATATTGAGTACACTCCAACCACAGTAGAAGAGAAGAGCTGCCGAAGACCAACTGAACCCAAGAAATATGACTCTAGACAAGAGTTCTCCTAATCCTGAGCCTTATCTTGCCTTCTTGCCTATCAGTGCCATCGTTGGTTTGTCTCTCACCATCTTTATAATACATTGTCTTTCTGTCACTGGCGCTAAAAGAAAGAAAGTTTCCACCTTCGACAAGATTTTGATGTCTCTGAGCACTTCAAACGTGTGCTTCATCATTACTATGTCTTCAAACTTCTTCATTTCTTTGTTGTGGACATATTTATACCATATGTTATGTATATCATCTACTACATGATCATGTACAGCATCACCTCCATTTCTTGGCTCACCTCAACGCTTTGCTTCTTCTACTTCTTGAAGATCCTACCATCCCAGCCCGGAGTCCTGATAAAGATGAAGACTATGACGAGCCCAATAATTGGGGGTTTATTACTCGCCTCAGAAGTTGTGTCTCTTGGGGGAAGTTTTCTGTCAATCCTCATTCCAAGTCCTAATCTTCTTCCAATTAACTCAACTGAGAGTCAAATAGAACATCTAGAAGCATTAATGACAGGGAAGGTGACATTAATGGATATTGTCCTGGCTCTCAATGGTCTGCCGTTCTTCATGATGATAGTGACCACTCTGGCCAGCGCCTTACTGCTCAAACACTACAACGGTCAGATGAAGAAGAACATTGGGAATGTCAACGCCAAGGTGAAGGATTATCGGACTGCCGTCCACACCATGACCGCTCTGCTCATGTTCTACCTATTTATTCTACTTGTAATAATCATTGTTTCGCTGGATTTTATGGATGAGGAAACCTGGGGAAAAAGGATTTGTGAAATGATGCTGTTTTCATTTCCCACAGTCCAATCTGCTCTTCTCATCTATGGGAATCCCAAACTGAAAGACGCACTGAGAAAAATGTTTAACTTTATGACCTCGACTATGGACTCCAGTCAGTGAGGATCCCTCCTGTTACAGTATACAATGACAAGCAAAAAGGTAACAATGTTCTGCCCTTGTGACTTCCAGGCTCCATATCTCCCCATCCACTACAGCTGTGACCGTGAGACTCCCATCATTTTATAGACAATCCTCTTGGCTCATACATAACTGTGACCTGCAGCTATTTAGCATCTGCCTAGTTCTGCAGATTCTTTCCTGTAACTGCATTGCTACTGTTTTGTTCCTGGTGTTCGGACAATCTTTTTCTTCTTGTTACTACAAATCACAAACTGTCCTCACATTCCCTAATAGCTCAGGGTGTTATTAGGCTGATTCCCAAGTGAAAGGTCACTGGTTCGAGCCGCCATGAAGAAGATTTCCCAAGAAGAGAGAAGCGGCATCATCCAGCTCATCGATAGCATCTCTGGGCCAAGAAAATTGCCGAATTGCATCACGTGAGGCCCTGAGAGCGGAAAGAATATGGAATGAAGTCCGTCCAAAGCTAAGAGATGACGTCCAGGGAAATATCAGAGCCAACAAGTCGCTCATCACAAGGGCGATCATTTCTGACGCTAAGACAAGGCAGTGGAGGCAGCTCGTAGGCTGCGTAAGAGATCACAGACGTCCATGCAAGCACCGGGCGCATTACACAGGTCTGGAATGATGGCCCGAAAGAAGGGGAGAAGCCGCGACTTCAATCTCCTCATAAGAAGCGTCAGCAAAGAGATAACAGAAAAGGACGAAAAAGGGAAGAAACGGGAATTTGGAGGGAAGAGATGAAAGTCAATAGACCAGGCTCTGATGGGGTGAATGGGAAGAACCAAGGGAGAAGGGGCGAACGGAGCGAGAGATGAAAGTCAATAGACCGGGCTCTGATGGGGGGAATGGGAAGAACCAAGGGAGAAGGGGCGAACGGAGAGAGAGATGGAAGTCAATAGACCGGGCTCTGATGGGGGGAATGGGAAGAACCAAGGGAGAAGGGGCGAACAGAGTGAGAGATGGAAGTCAATAGACCGGGCTCTGATGGGGGAAATGGGAAGAACCAAGGGAGAAGGGGCGAACGGAGCGAGAGATGAAAGTCAATAGACCGGGCTCTGATGGGGGGAATGGGAAGAACCAAGGGAGAAGGGGCGAACGGAGTGAGAGATGGAGGAACTGTCAGGATCGGGGGAGGAAGCCTGAGGATATGGGGAGGGGTCACAGCCAAAGATGTTGGATACTTGACCAGGATTGATGGTGACCTCAATGCTGAGCTCTACATGAGTGTCCTACAAGATGAGTCACTTCATACACTGGAGTAATATGGGGGTGAAGAGGACGACATAGTGTCCAGCAGGACAACGACCTGAAGCAGACATCAAGGTTGGAGAAGGAAGGGGTCAATGACAATGAGGTAGAGTTGCTGGATCGGCCTCCACAGTCCCCAGACCTCAACCCAATCCAACACTTGTGGGGAGAGGTGAAGAGATTACAAAGTTTTATTCTTACCCAAGTTCAGTCTGCACCAATATTGGAAACATGTAGAAGAGACCAGGGAGCAGATTTAGAGGGAGGCCTGCTTGAACCTGATCCAAAGCCCAGAAGGATTCAGGCAGAGCTTTAAGCCAAAGGGGAATTTACCAAATACTAACAAAATAACACAAATTAATTTTTAGAAGCAAAATAGTAACAATGCAGTTACAGGAAAGAATCTGCAGAACTAAGCAGATGCTAAATACTTACAGGTCACATTGATGCATAAGATCGGTGAGAGGATTGTCTATAAAATGATGGGAGTCTCACGTTCAAAGCTGTAGTGGATGGGTAGATATGAAGCCTGGAAGTCACAAGGGCAGAACATTGTTACCCTTTTGCTTGTCAGTGTATTTTTGTAGTCTGAACTGTTTTTATAGAAATGTTTGAGGTGATTACAAAACTGAGTGAAAATTATAAGAACAACAAATACGTGAAAAAAATGAAAGCAAAGTTGTCATTTTAGAATTAGTCATAGTGATCGCTTTATGGTAATTTAGGTCCAAATATAATATTCCATTTTCCAAAGAAGAGAGAATAAAATTCCAAGGTGGTGACAGGGTTCTTAAAATTTCTTAGTTGGGGAAAATTATTTAATTTAGTGCAAGTTTTAAGATGTCTGGGCGGCTCCTTCAACTTCCGAGCTTCTCCCAAAGGTGTTGCAGAGTCCTGTCTACTGGTTTGGTCAGTAACATTGTGGTGGTGTCAGTAACTATATAGAGGTGACATGCTGTGATGATGGGGCGGTATTCATTTGGACCTTCTATATACTCTGCATACTTCTGTCCTACTTACTTTATTTCCCATCCTGAGACATAGCTGGACCTTTCTGAAGAAATCATCTGAAATGAAATATTCCTATCTTGTAAACACCGGAGGATCATCACGTTGTCACCCTGGTTCCTGTGACCCCTGAACATCTGTCTTCACCCAATACTCCTCAAAGTTGAAAGTCTAATGGCCCACTGGTCCAGCCTAGAAGGAACCCCTGCTCTAGTCCACAACATGAATATTCCAAGTTCTGTGGACGCTCTGGGACTTCCTTATTAGAATTTGGGATTGTTTTTTAAAAAAAAGTCACGGTAAATGTTCCTGGGCCTGCTTGGGTCACATCTCAACTGTATCATAAGCTCACAGACTCACATAACTGGATTAGTGTTGGATTAGTGCTTCCAGCTGTAACAATTTTCCATCTCCTATCTGATGTCTATCATTCTTGTGTTATGAAGAGACCATGGTTTCCTAACCCTGCAGCTTCACAGTCACAGGCAGCTTTTCTTTCACTCTGCTCTGCTCGGGCTGTGGATGGGTCTGTGCACTGATTAGCACATTTAGCTCTTCTATAACTAGCTGAGACTCTACAAAGACAGAGTGCAGAAGAGGTAATCATTAGAAACAAAGCTAGAAGTGCTCTGAGGAGTGCAAACAATGGCTTATCTGTAAACAAAAGCTAATCTTGTTAGAGATAATGAGTCTGCTCAGAATGAGCTCTCCAGACCATGGGGACATCACTCCCTGCTCTCTGCTATAATCAGATGACAAAGTTAAGGTCAGGTACACATAGAAGCCTGTGTCACTCAGAGTAGATACAATCTCTCTTATCTCCTAACCAGGGAAAAATTCAAAAGAGTAATGTATTTAGAAAAAGTCTTCAAATACCTGTCCGTACATGTTGAAAGCTAATCTTTCTAGTGAGAAAACCCCTTTAAGTTATTGTTGTAAATAAACCGTAGCTGGAGCCACAGCCCTCGAGAATCACTGTCCAGAACAGGCCCCCAAAGCTGCTGAGAGTTACAGCCTGAAAGGACAGTGAGAGGCAGAGCAGGAAGTCACAACCTTCTACTATCAGCCAGCGACGTGAGGATAACATAACTCTACTGTGACCGTATTTCACTCGGAAAATGGCATAACATTTTCTATTGAAGTCATTGGGATGGTAAGAAATACGACCAGCAAGCTTTGTGCACTAGGTTTTTCTTGCTGTCAATTGTGCTCTGTGATGCAAAAACGATTGAAAAACCGAATCTGAAGAACGCGTCAAAATCTGTCGGAAATAAATGACAAAAAATTAAAACTGAGTTAACAAAACCTCAGGCTCTTGTGTAAAGTACTGTCCAAATACTCATCGCACGACGCGGTTTTACTTTGTCCTGTGTTGTGTGGACGTTCCCCCTTAATTCTGAGCCCCAGTTATTTGATGGTGGATAAAGACATTTTACAGTTTGAACAAGAATCACCAATCACTGACAAAGTCTCTACAAAGTAGTAGAATAAGATACTCAAAAGAGAACAACTTAGAGCAAAATGCCCAGAAAATCACAAATTATTATTATTATTATTATTTATTTTATAGCGCCATTGATTCCAGGGCGCTGTACATTCAGGGGGTTACATACATAACATAAAATCTTTATTAGATACAATAAGTATAAGATATTACATATGTAGGGATAGACAAGGTCACCAATACTAATTCAGAATGAGTGACAATATATTGACACAACAACCTACCTATATGGAACGTACAAGTCTGACTCCTCAACGCGCGTTTCGCACATGTTCGCTTTCTCAGAGGGTAGGACATGTGCTAGTGATTAACAGCAGCTGCCGCGCTGTTCAGTGCACGTGGGCTATCCGGAAAGCAGAGTAAGCTGCCCCACAACCGAGCCGATCTGCTTTCAATATTGAGGAAATCGTGACACCAGTAACTGCAACATTATAAAACTGAGAGGGTTCTATCCGCGGCTCATGGATATTGCTGACACAGCATTCCAACAAGGTATTATCCCTAAAAAAAAAATTACAAAAGTCTGTTGGTTGAATTCCCAAAAGTTCTGGCCCTAGACCTTCTCCCAAAGATCCATAAAAATCCTGTTGATCTGCCGGGGCGCCCCATTGTTATGGGCATGGAGGGGTTATGAGACCCTACATGTAAATTTGTAGATCATCACCTTAAACCTGTAGTGGAGCTGCTGCTCTCCTATGTCTGGGACGCTACGGATGTTCTTAGTTGGATCAGCGGGATTAGTGCCGAGTCTGGTGTGTGTCTTGTTACAGCAGATGTTGAGCCGCTGTACCTCAGCATTAAGAGTGGTGGGATTCTTTTTGATAGCCAGTAGTCTAGACTTGGATCTGAGCAATTTGATTCTGGACCTTCTGGATTTTGTCCTGATCCATAATGGTTTTGTATTAAAGGGGTTGTCTCGCTACAATGATTGGGTTTTAATTAAAAGATCTTTAAAAATCAAGCAGCTTTGCAATATATGTTCATTACAAATGTCCAACTGATTTTGAGTTATCCCTAGTAGTAGGAGTGCATCAGCTCCTCAAATCACTATAGCTACCGACCTGTTGATTTTGATCTCACTGGCTGTCAGTGCTGGTGACTCATCAGCTTCTCAATACAGGTCGGAGCACAGAGACTCTCCTGCACAGTATGTGATGCTTCAGGGGGAGGGCTCTGGCTTCTGTGTCTGTGTAGCTGTGCTGTCTGGATTAACCTTGTGTGTGCCTGCTCCCTCCTGCTCTCTACACAGATTGAGGAGAGCAGAGGTGAGGCTGATCTGTGGTCAGTAGGATGTGACAGCAGTGAAGTGTGTTACTATAATCACCATGTGTCTTTGGAGCTTTGACTATACTAATAGAACAGATCAGGGTGGCATGTGAACGGTTCATGTCCCTCCCTGCTCTGCTGTATTAGTGACACTTCGTGATTATAGTAACACACTTCACAGGGGCTCTGTGTCTGTTCTGACAGGGTTTGTTTGTTGTTGCTTGAGATGTGGAGATTTGTATGCTAAGCAGGAGGTATAGGAACCTTTACATCCCCCCTGCTCTGCTATTAGCATACACAGCTTCACAGACCTCTCCACACTCATAGATCAGCCCTCTCCCTGCTGTCTCCTGACTCTGTGGAGAGGAGCAGCAAGAGCTCAGCCACAGGAGCCGCACAGTGCAGCTGATCCATCAGTGAGCAGCAGATCTAGGCAGGCACACACAGGGTTAACTCTGGCAGCAAACCTCCTCGCTCTCCCCCTGCTGTATAGAAGTTACTGCAGTCCGAGGAGGTGAGCTGTGTGTGTGCTGAGGGGAGGGGGGAGGAGAAGAGGCAGACAAGAAGCACGCACCTGAATTCAAAAATCCTATGCTGCCAGACACACTGAGGTAGGCTGAAAGCCTGTAGTGAGACATCTCCTTTAAGGGATAATATTTATATCCAGTGTCAGGGAACGGCCATGGGAACCGCGTGTGCTCCAGCTTATGCCAATTTACTCTCGGGGTACTAGGAGAGGCAACTCTTTTATGATGAGAATTACGTCCAGTGCTGGCTGAGATACGTCGATGATGTGCTATTTTTATGTCACTGTCTCAACTGACAACATTTATGGATGATTTAAATAATAATCAATATAACATCAAGCTCACATTTATAGCTGATTAAAAAAAGAATTTAAATTTTGTATGTTGCCACAGAAATAGATGAGTATAGTGCAAACAGATGTTTATTGAAAAGATACGGTGGTAAATGTACTATTACACGCCTCGTCTTTCCATGACCCCTCCACTATTAGGGCCATTACAATGGGACATTTTTTGCTGATGAGGCGCATTTGTTCCTCTGACACTAAATTTGAGGATCAGGCTTTAGATCTGAAGGAAATATTTGTGGAGAGAGAATACAGTAAGAGAAAAATGAAAACAGCCTACTCCTGTGCTAAGGGCATTCCTAGAAATGAACTTTTACCGAAGAAGAGGAGTTGTGAAACGTGTATTACCATCCGTTTCATTTCAACATAGTTTTAACATGGTTTAAAATGCGTGAGATTCTGAGTAAACTTGGGGCGGTTTTGAAAACCTGGTGCTGGCTAAAGAGATTCCTGAGCGCCCTATGATGACTTCAATTAGATCACCCAGTTTAAGAGACTTTATAGTTAAAAGTCATTACGTTTCTCAGAATCGCAGCTCATTTAGCCGTCATGCTCCGAAACAAGGATTTTTTTTCCCTGTGGTGACTGCGTTGCCTGTTGTAACATGGTGAGAACTAATGTTTTTGGAATATCTGATGGCTCTCGGGTATTTCAGATGTTACACTATATCACCTATATCCAGCCTCATGCCCCAAGGTGTAGAGTGTATTGTCACAACTACGCGTGAATTAAAAATGTGCATTCGTGATATTATTGCAGCAAAAGAATCCAATGATGTCTCCCAGTTAAAAACGATTTTGAGTCATTTGGTCAAATATCATCAATGTGACTCTGCAGTCTTGAAAGTGAGAGGGACTGACCTGGTCCACGTGGGTATCAGGGGTGGAAATGCAATGTGACTTCTCAAACAAAGAGAATCCAGATGGATTGTGTCCATGGTACCTTGACCGCTGAGGGGATACGTGAAAAATTCACTTTCGCCCCATTCCTTTAGTCTCAGAAATTGTTCCAAAACATTTTTTTTAATGTTTTGCAGTTATTTCTCTCTTCTTAGTTTTCTAATGTTGCAGTTACCGGGACCGCGATGTCCTAAACATTGACAGCAGATCAGCTCGATGGATTCAAAACTGAATAATGAATAATTCTATATACAGTGTTGATTGCTGTATATTACGTATTGTTTTACTACCAATTGTGTTGTGGGTTGTATGATGATGTAATATTTTCTCATTTATAATGTATTGTATTACCACAGTTCCACCTTTACCATTTGGGACATTGTGGGTGGGATGTGGACTTATTGGTATAGCTGGGAATTTGTGTTTGCCAGGTATTACCTTGTAGTGTGCACTTGTTGCCAAGGCGGTGCACACCCGTGCTGTGGGCATGGATTATCTGCCCCACGCCGGAGTCCAGACTCGGGAAATGACAGGAAATGTTTTTCTTCTGCACATGCGAGATCCCGCAAGGCAGCTGGTGGTGGGGCAGTAGACGCTTTGTCATCCAAATAGCGCGCATGCGCCGAACAGATCCTCAGCTGCTGTTAATTACTAGCACACTATTTCAACTGGTGAGAGGACGTATAACGCTACCCTCATATCTTTTCTATACCTCGACATATAGTATTTTATAAGTCACGGTGCACGTTGTGGCCGCTGTCCCGGTCCGTGGTCGTGCCTGTACCTCTGCAGCGGACCCTGCATCATACTTACCTGTCCCAGCTCCTGTCTCCCCTGTGGCGATGCCGGCAGCATCTGCTCACCAGTCCTCGCTCCTGCTCCCTCTCGTCCGCTTTGGCTGCTGCGTCGTGTGTCCGCACTCCCTAGGGCGCGTGCGTGGCAGTGCACAAGCATTTAAAGGCACAGTGTCCCAATTTCATGTCTGTGACCTGTGACCTCTGGCTTTAAAAGGAAAATCCTGCCCTTGATCCCGGTCAGTTCGTTGTAGTGTTTGCCTTACAGTGAGCTTGACCCATGGCTGCTGTGTTGCTGCTGTATCTACGTTCCTGTACACTACCTGTATTATCCTGTGCGTTTTATCTGTAGAACATCTGCCGCTGCACCAGTAAGTTATATAGCTGCTGTTACCTGTTGCTGTACAAAGCCCGTTACTCTCCTGGGACTGCACTTTCTGCCTACGGCTACACCTGCGGTGTCCTGTTGCCCGTTTCAGCACCGGCTGTCCTATCCTGCACTTCGGCTACCTCTACGAGTTACACCATCCGCGCCCGCAGGGGCACAGAGGATCTGCCTCATCCCAACGATCAACAGGTCAGTGTCCTCTGACACCGTTGGATCGTAACATTATGTCTATTGTATCTAATAAAGATTTGTAATTTTATGGACATTTTGTTCTCTAAGTGGTTCTTTGTTGAGTATCTATGTGGGTTGTGAGTGGTTCTATAACAAGGGGGGGCATTTGATAAATTCCTCGCCTTATGAATAATTACAGACTTGTTTATTTGATTAGATTAGTAGAATAAGTATAAAACACATCTCTTACCTAGAATTATGATAAAAATATTAACCAATAATACTCGGAAATACATGCAATGAAGCCAAGTAAGGTGGAGCCCGCAAAGTGTAGTGGGATCAAGATAACACAGAATGATATCATTGACTCATCCATAATGGTGGTCATTTCATTCTGATTAGAAGCAGAGGAATCTCTTATCAAGTTCCTGTTTCCTTTCCTCTCGATAGTTGATAATTATACTGAGCTGTAGGCAGGACCATCTTTTCCATTGGGCACATAAGGCAGCTCAAGCTTAGGGGCCCCAGGTGATGAAAGTATGCCCTGATCTCTGAGTTTTTGCTAATTATTTAACCGTTTGTTTTTTCTAAGGACAGGCAAACTGTACAAAACCATGGTGCAGCAGGAAGCCATTGGCTTCTGGCTGTCTACAAGACTTCAGTAGTTTGTCCCGATGTAAGTGCTGTGATGATACATGTGTTCTTGGGGTTGTTTAGAAATATGGCCTCCTATATTGTCATGTTTGGCTAGAGTCATGACCTGTAATGGTGTAATGTCATGTATCTAGGGAGGGCCCACCGTACTGCTATGCCCAGGGGCCTATAATTCTGTTAAGACAGCTCTGACTGAAGGTAATAGCAGAGGATAGTTATGTTTTCTCATCCTACTCTACCCTTTCACAACTGAGCCTCTGCTGAGTCCTCGCCTCGAAAAGGGCGACCCCACAGTATATGATCCGTCCCAGACTGGCTGATGGAGGTGACACGGGGTCTCACTGATTGTTCCATGTATTTCACTTAAAGGGGTTTTCTCACCATGCAGTTTCACAGAGCCACAGCCAGCTTCAGACTCACACTTCCTAGTCAGGCTGTGGGCAGGTCTATAGTTTTAGACACACACTTCATGATCAGACTTTGGCCAGGTCTATAGCTTTAGACTCACACTTACTGTGGGTGGTTCTACAGCTTCAGGTTCTCACTTCCTTTTCAGGATGGGGTTGGGTCTATATTTTTAGACTCATACTTCCTGGTTAGACTGTGGGAAGTTCTATAGCAGTGATTGACATATCAGCTCTGCTTGTTCCTAGCTATTGCTTTAAACTGACTTGAGTGCAAGAGCTTTATAAAGTGTATTACATAAGACTGCAGAGATGTAAAGGTTGAAAGCTTTTCATTTAGTTAAGTAAACAAACTCTGTTGCCACAGGTAAGACTCTGCAGGGAGTGACTCACCATGGTTGAACTGACTGACAGCAGCTTGGAGTAATGAGAGATAGGATATTCTTTACCTCCTTTTCACAGAGGATTCTACCATGTACGTAGGGTCTGTAAATGGGATGGGGAATAGGGTGAAGGTACAATGTGGGGTCGCCCTTTTTGGAGTGAAGGCTCCGCAATAGCTCAGTTGAGAACATGTATAGTAGGGTGGGAAAACATAACTATCCTCTGCTATTACCTACAGCTCAGTATGATTTTCAACTATCAAGAAAAAAAAGAAACAGAGACCTGATAAGAGATTCCTCATCTTCTAATCAGGATGAAATTGCCATCATTTTGGGTGAGTCAATGATATCATAGTGTATTATCTTGATCCCACTACACTACAGTGACCCTGGTGGGCTCGACCTTACTTGGCTTCATTGTGTATATTATATTTCCGGGTATTATGAGATAATGATGGACTATACTTGCCAACTATGTATAGTGAGTGGTTTATGTCATATAACTATAACGACTGGAGCGATTTATGATGGGTCTCTGCATTCTGGTCCAAATACAAGAATGCAGAGACCCATCATGATGAGTGATCAGTAAGAATCCACTTTAAGTACAAAAATGTTCTGCTATAATCTATGATGATGAGGACGTGACGTCCTTTCTGGCAGCTGCCTGGCATGGTGCAGATGGGAGCCAAGGCTAAGTACATTGTGCTCTACATGGTCATCAAGACTATATAGAGACTTTAGTCTGGAGATTTCCATTCTTTATGTTTGACTATTTTTTCTTACTTACACTAATCTCTTGTTAATGGAAATCTTTTGAGAAAATTTGAGAAGATGTGATCATGTGTTACAGAGGATTGTTATCGTTGGCCAGTATTTCCATAATTCACATATTTTCCACAATTTCATGACCCATTGGAGCTTTGCATTGTGACCGTAGTTTGAATGTATACAAAGATCGTCCATTAGGAACAGTTTTCATTGCCGCCCCATGAGCCGGGAATAGTTATTGGTGATGACATCAGACTCTTTGCTTCTTGCTCTGAAAGGTGATAGATAAATGTGGAGGCCAGAACAGGACACTTTCATTGAAAATCCTAATGCTCCTTATGGAAAAGTATAAGGACAAGATATAAAAGGAAAGTATCAAGTAGATTCCAACCCCAATAAAGGAGAAAAGCTGCCGAAGACCAACTGAACCCAAGATACCTGGTGGGACCTTCCTTTTGACTCTAGATATGAGTTCACCCAATCCTGAACCTTTTCTTGCCTTCTTGGTTCTCGATGTCATCGTTGGTTTGTCCCTCAGCATCTTTATGATACATTTTCTATCTTTTACTGGCGCTAAAAGAAAAAAAGTTTCCACCTTTAATAAGTTTTTGATGGCCCTGAGCTCTTCAAATGTGTTCTTCATCATTACTATGTCTTCAAACTTCCTCACTATATTTTTGTGCCCACATCTGTATATTACACCATTTGTTATGTATGTCATCTTCTACATGATTATGAACAGCATCACTTCCACTTCTTGGCTCACCTCTACGCTTTGCTTCTTCTACTTCTTGAAGATCATACCATCCCAGCCTGGAGTCCTGGTGAAGATGAAGAAGATGACAAGAACAATTATTGGGGGTTTGTTACTCGCCTCAGTAGTTGTGTCTCTTGGGGGAAGTTTTCTGTCAACCCTCATTCCAAATCCCACTCCTATTCAAATTAACTCAACTAAAAGCCAAATAGAAAATCTAGAATCATTAATGGCAGTGAGGGTGACATTCATGTATGTTGTCCTGGCCCTCAATGGTCTGCCATTCTTCATAATGATAGTGACCACTCTGACCAGCGCCTTACTGCTCAGACACTACAACGGTCAGATGAAGAAGAACATCGGGAATGTCAACGCCAAGGTGAAGGATTATCGGACTGCCGTCCAGACCATGACCGCTCTCCTCCTGTTCTACCTACTTATTCTACTTGTAATAATCATTGCTTCACTGGATTTTATAGGTGAGAAAACCTGGGGCAACTGGATTTGCCTCATCTTGCTTTTCTCATTTCCCTCAGTCCAATCTGCTCTTCTTATCTATGGGAATCCCAAACTGAAGGAAGCCTTGAGAAACGTATTTACCTTTACGAGCCCGACTATGGGCTATAGCCAGTGAGGATCTCTCCTGTTATATTTTCATAATCTGTTTTGTTTTGAGGGGATTAGAGAACTGAGTGGAGAAGACATAAACACAGATATGAAAAAAGAGTCACAATCACTATATTATGGTAATTTAGGTCCTTATATAAGAATCAATTTTCCAAAGGAGAGAAAATCAAATACTTAAGGTGGTCACAGAGGTCTTTACATTTCTCAGTTAGGGAAGAGTATAGTTAATTTAGTGGGGTTATCAAGATGTCTGCGCAGTTTCTTTAGCCCCTTAGCTTCTCACGTAGGAGTTGCAGAGAGTCCTGTATACTGGTTTGGTCACAGACATTGTGGTGGAATCAGTCACTCTATAGAGGTGACATGCAGTGATGATGCGGTGGTATTATTTGGCCATTGTGTACACACTGACCATAAAATAAAGATAACATGGGGGCGTGGTTTGCCATGTAGGAGAAAGGACGTGCATTGCTGCAGCTCTCCTGGGGACCCCTCTTAAAACTTATCCCACACAGCTAATATGGGCCGGAACAAGAATAAAAAGAATCCCACTGCTGCTGGGACTCCAGCAGAACCGCCTGGACCCTCCATAGCCAACTTTTTTGCCCCGCTGCAGAACTTGAGGGAGGAGGACCCGCCGGCCTGCACACCAGGGACGCCGGCGCCATCTTGCAGAGGAGCCGCGAGCGGCCGCCACTTACCTCAGCTGCCTGCAGAAGCTGAAGCACAGCAAGGCACCCGCAACCCACACCGGGACCCGCCGACACAGTGTAAGGGAACTGCGGCCCCGCCGGAGGCTTCCAGCCTGCATCCGCCGAGACCCGCCCGCTCCGACTCCAGCGCGGCGCAGAAGGCAGAGCGTCACGGAGACCAGCAGCTCCGCGGGACAAGATCTTCGCTGCAACAGCCGGAGATTATCAGCGCCGCTTCCAGGACGCAAGGTCAGTTACCTGCGGAGGCGCGGCAGCCCTGCCCGGCCGGCGCTACCTCCTGCGATCCCGCGATCCTGCCGGCACGGAGGGAAACACCCTCAGAGAGACGCGGCGCGTGTGCTGAGGCGCCATCTTCCCGGGCGCCCCTGTTGGAGACTCCGGACTCCACTCCACAGGGCATGTCAGGTAACTGGGCGGCTGAGACACCGGGGGAACTTGCCTATGAGCCCAGCCCTGCCTCGGAGGAGACATCTCCCCCACTTCAGAATAGGGGAGCAGCTAGAGGACTGCCTCTCACAGCGTTCTGGGCCCGCTCAGGCGCCAGTGCACGCAGGGGGACTGATCCTATAAACTCCCCACTGGATGCCAGCTCGACCTCTCAGCCACTCCACCCAGATCCCCACCTTGACAACCAGGACCAGACCAGCAGCAGAGGGTGCAGCAGGGCGGACACAGTAGCGGCCCTAATGGCGGGATCCTTTGGGGATAACAACCTCCCCTCAGGCTTTATGGATGATACAGCTCCAATCCTGAGCCCCTCTGTGCGGGATCCCGGGTGGCCCGTGGATCGGGATGGGGGCCTGGTGGTGGCTTGGAGCGGTGGCGGGGTCCCGGGGGGAGGGGGTGCTGGACTCCAATCCACACCATCCTTTCCCAGTCATGGGGTCCCCCCTGCCGCTCTGACCCAGCCTGGACCTGCGCAGTCCTTGAGGTTGCCCCTGGATTCCCAGCCACAGAGAGCGGCTTCTTGGGTTTCGAGCCCCACTTCCTCCATATGGGGCAAGAGCCCATCAAGAGACGTTGAGATAAGCCGTCCATCAACTCCAGTTACTCAAGGCTCCCTGGACCCCCTGACACCGTGCCAGATGCCGCCTGCAGCGGCCCTACAGGCGCTGGAATCGCACCCAGAACTCAAAGCGCTGCTATCCCTCCTACCTACCAAACAAGACATGCAATTAATGGCCCGCGATATGCAACAAGCGTGGAGAAAGGAACTCCGTCCGGTCCAATCCAGTGTAGTGGATCTCCAATCAAGGGTTCACCAGCTGGAGAAGGCCCAGGAATCAACGTTGAACCTTGTGTCCTCTCTACAGTCCACTCTATCAAACCAAGTGTCGCAACAACTCCATCTTACCGCACAATTGGATGATTTGGAGAACCGGAATCGGCGGAACAACATTAGACTCAGAGGCCTGCCGGAGGCGATCAAACAGGGAGAACTCACCGCTGTGTTGATGAAGATATTTAACTACATCCTGGGCAAGCCTGATGGGTCCTTTATTGAGTTTGATAGGGCTCACAGAGCGTTGAGACCACCGAGTACCGATCTCTCTCGGCCCCGGGACGTCATCTGCAGGGTCCACCACTTTTCAATTAAAGAAGAGATAATGCGCAAAGCTCGTCTCCTACCCAGATTGGAATTTGAGGGCACCAAACTGCAGTTGTTTCCCGACCTCTCAAGGCGCACCCTTCGCATGAGAGCGGCGCTGAAACCCCTCTTATCTGCGCTTCAAGCCAGAAAGATTCTGTATCGATGGGGTTTTCCCTTCTCCCTACAAGTTCGACACGCCGATGAAATGCTCATTTTCCGGTCTCCAGAGGACTTGCCTAAGTTTCTCACGTCTCTCAGCCTCCCCGACATCTCCCTCCCGGACTGGCCTACGGCTGCTGAGATTGACCTAAGTGGAGAGCCGCCCCAACTCCTTGAGAATCAGAGACTTCGAGCACACCTGATCCCTGCGAAACCGCAAAGAGCCAGACGTAGACAGAGGAGCCCGGATGATCTCTCTCGCCGGGCGAGACCACACCGCTGATGACAAGCTGTTGGAGGACTTTATATCCTCCTGGGAATCCTTACTTCCTCTCCAGGGACTATGAGTATTCTAAAAGTCTTTTTCCTTCGTTTTTCTGTGTAAGCAATTGGCCCGTGGGCCTATCTCTGGAGTGGCCCACTCTCTCTTTTTTACTATTAGGTTGTTCCCCAAGGTCTATGGACCTCAGCAGTCGGTTCATATCCGTTTCAGCTTCCTCACTCCTTTTTTTTCTGGCCTAACTATAAGAGGGTGTTTAGTTGACTAGTAATTTTTGCATGGGTTTTGCTACCTCCTGCCCACTCAAACCGGGAGGACCCGTTTTGAACAGGGGTCTGCCATGTTCTCAAACCCCACTCCATCACCGTTTGCCTCTACCTCCCACGCCTTTCTTATGGGGCGAGGGATGTAGATGTCATAACCAGGGTCCTCCTCCTTGCGCACCCTCATTAGCAGGGGGGTCTCCGGGAGTCGGCAGGCCGCGGATATCAGTGGCACAACAAACAACAAATCTCCCTTCCCCCTTTTTTTTTTTTCTTTAGGTGACCATATTCTATTGCGCGCCACCTCACTGTCCTACATGCGGATGTTCCCCCGTTTAGTTCAGGCCCTTTGGCTTGTCCGAATGGCTCTGGCAGTTAGGTATCTGCCTTTTGTAGGTATTTGGCCTCCTTTTGTTGGGCCTATGGTTCATTTGGTTCAGTGTTTGTTCTGCTTTTGTGTTGGATTCCTCGGCTCTTTTGGTGTGGTGCTTTCCTCTCTGGTATTCGGGGGTGCTGTTGTTTTCTGCGCTTCTAGACGACCTTATGGCCAATATACGTATCACGTCCCTTAATGTTAAGGGATTCAATTCCCCCGAAAAAAGATCCCAGATTCTCTTCCATCTCCATAAACAGAAATCCCGAATAGTCTTTCTTCAGGAGACTCATCTTCTCTCTTCCCATATACAGTCCTATAGAAACCGATACTTCCCTGTCTGGTGCCACAATAGCAGTCCCTCCTCAAAGGTCAAGGGAGTGGCGATCTTCTTTCACAAAACTCTCCCGGTCACGATCATTGATACATATCGTGATGATGATGCTAGGGTTTTGTTTGTGAAAGTCAAAATACAAGGCCTGGTCTATACGCTAGCTAATATCTATGCCCCCAACACAGGACAATGGTCCTTCTTGGCCCGTGCTTTGGATGAATTGCTTCACTTTGCTCAGGGACAGATAGTATTAGGGGGAGATTTTAACCTTGCCCTGAACCCCACTGTGGACTCTTCCGCTGCGCGGTCCTCGGTGGCATTCCATGTGCTCAACAAAGTTAAAAAATTGCTCCACAGTATGCAGCTTGTAGATGTCTGGAGACTGCTCCATCCGCACGATAGAGACTACACTTTCTACTCCTTTCCGCATAATTCGTACTCTCGCATTGATTACATCTTCCCCCAACATTCCCTCCTCCAATATGTAGTCTCGGCCTCAATTGACAGCGCTATCCACTCGGATCATGCGCCGATCCATTGCGATCTAGCCCTTCCGAGGTTTCCCAGACAGGCATTTAATTGGAGGCTGAATGAGTCACTTCTTTCCGACTCATTCTGCCTGACAGAGCTACAACATTCAGTGGAGTGCTTTGTCAAAGTACATGAACAGGACTCGACCGCGCCTCAGATCCAATGGGAGGCCCTGAAATGTACTCTTAGAGGTGTGCTTATTAAACACGGAGCGCGCCTTAAGAGGGAGGCTGCGGCAAAACTTCAATCCCTTCTGGCAAGGCTGACGTCTTTGGAAGCCTCGCACAAAATGACGGGGTTGGAAAGGGACTTACGGGCAATTACTCAAACGCGGCATGAGATTCTCCTGTTGATGGAGCATAGACATAAAAGATACAGGCAGTTATGTTCCAGCTCCTTTTATGCGTGGAGCAACAAGCCAGGGAGGGCGTTGGCTAGGGCATTGAGAGACAAGAGGGCCGCTCTATTTGTCCCATCAATTAAAAACTTGGCAGGGCAAACGACTCATCTCACGGAGGACATTCTTAAAGTCTTCCATCAATACTACTCAGATCTATATAACCTCCCTGCCCCTACTGCCCAGCCCTCCTTGCTCAAATCTTATCTGGCAAAAACTGCCCTCCCTCGGCTGTCTGGGGACTCTCTCG
Source organism: Phyllomedusa bahiana (assembly GCA_025379985.1). NCBI lineage: Eukaryota > Metazoa > Chordata > Amphibia > Anura > Hylidae > Phyllomedusa > Phyllomedusa bahiana. The sequence continues at coordinate 12,249 of JAODAL010034182.1, read as the reverse complement.
CCTTTCTGGAGGAACCTTTCTCGGAGGAGGAGCTGGGGGCGGCTATACGTTCACTTCCCTCTGGGAAGAGTCCGGGACCGGATGGCTATACAGCTCTGTTTTACAAAACCTTAAGGGCTGAACTGGAGCAGCCCCTCCTTAGAGCTTTTAATGCGGTGTCTCCTGATGCCCCATTTGATCAGGCTTTTTTACGAGCCCATATTGTTGTTATACCTAAGGAGGGTAAGGATCCGTCACAATGTCAAAATTATCGACCGATTTCTTTGATTAATTCGGATGCCAAGATATTTGCTAAACTAATAGCCAACCGGATCAGTCCTATGCTCGCCTCGCTCATCCATCCTGATCAGGCGGGATTTGTTCCCTCCAGGGAGGCGAGAGATAATACTCTTAAGACTTTCTCTCTAATCCACTATGCCCGAGCTCAGAACATCCCATGTCTTCTCCTGTCTCTTGATGCGGAGAAGGCCTTTGATCGGGTAGCCTGGCCCTTCCTGAATGGTGTTTTGGAGTCGTTGGGTTTTGGGGTTGGATTCAGAGGGAAGATCATGGCTCTCTATAACTCTCCACAGGCCCAACTACGAATTAATGGGACTCTCTCGGCTCCCTTGACTATTGCAAATGGCACCAGACAGGGATGTCCCCTTTCCCCTATTCTTTACATCTTGGCCATGGAGCATCTGCTGCAGGCTCTGCGAGCTGACCCTGAAGTTGAGGGCATCCAAGTGGAAGAAATCCATTTTAAGTGCTCCGCTTTCGCGGATGACTTACTTTTGTATATTACTAACCCGGCATCTTCTCTACCAGCGGTACTTAGGGTGTTGGGAGAATATAGCTTACATAGTAATCATAGGATCAATATGTCAAAGAGCTCCGCCCTTAGCCTGAATATCCCCCTAACTTTACTATCGTCCCTGAAGTCCTCCTTTCCCCTGTCCTGGGAGGTTTCGTCCTTTAAGTATTTGGGGGTCCAGATCTCTTCTTCCTTAGACGTGATATATGACTTAAACTTTGCACCGTTTCTTGCTAGATTCCAGCAGGACCTTGAGAGGTGGGACAGGAAGGACTTCTCCTGGCTGGGACGCATAAATATATTAAAAATGAATGTCCTCCCGAGACTTTTATACCTCTTCCAGGCGATTCCTGTCAGACTTCCCAGGGTCTTCTTTGTCCTGCTTAATAAACTTGTGACACGGTTTGTTTGGACGCGGGGACGCCCCCGAATATCAGAGAGGACGCTGTCCCGCCCGAAGGTTGAGGGTGGTTTGTCCCTTCCGGACTTTCGGGCCTATTACTTGGCTGCAGTAGCGACTCGCATTCTGGATGCTTTTAATGGGGAATCCCCTAAGCTATGGGTTCAACTTGAAAACAGACTCTATAAAGCGCCTATAGCAGCCTTGCCCTGGTTGCCACGCTCTATCTTACCAGCAAGCCTTGCTCGTACAATCCCCCTAATAGTGCAAACGACACTCTTGGTCTGCAGATCATATGCCTCAAAGATGACAATCCTCACTCCGGGAGGCCCGTGCACCCCGCTACTCGGGAACCCAGCTGTCCCAGAGTCACTCCTTAGGCCTCTGACCCATTTACTGGGGAGATCGGCCGTTTCCTCAGTCATGGATAAGGTTTTAGCCCCGAGTGCGTTGAAAACTTATGAGGAACTGGTAGATAACGTGGCTTCAACCCGCTTCGCCAGATTCTCATATTATCAACTCACTAGCTTTTATGCTAAGTGGAAACAGACATTGCAGGTTCATAGGCCCCATGTCCCCTTCGAGTTGTGGTGCCTTGGTAGATATTCGGAGAAGGGGGCTCTTTCGGGCATCTATAGGCTGCTAATCAGCTCCCAAAATAATGATAGGCTCCCTTTTCAGAATAGCTGGGAAAGGGATCTTCAGATAACCTTCTCTGATGAAGAATGGTCCAAAACGTTTCAATTAGTCCATAAATCCTCAGTTTCTACCAGGGCCCACGAATTGAATTATAAAATTGTTACAAGGTGGTACCGGGTCCCTGCGTTGTTGAACACTATATATCCCTCCGTGCCGAGTGTTTGCTGGCGCTGTGGGACTGGGAGAGGAACTATGTCTCATATCTGGTGGGGCTGTTCTGTCCTGCAGCCTTTTTGGGAAGAGGTGCTTGATATAATATGCGAAGTGACAGGTATCCGGGTCCATAATTCCCCGGCTTCGGTCCTCCTCTTTGATATTCCGCTGCCTACGACCCTCCTTAAATCACATCTGATCTCGTTCATGCTACTGGCGGCCAAATTGGTCATCCCCAGACTATGGCGGTCCACAGCACGCCCATTGCTGACGGATTGGTTTCGGGAGGTGCACGTACTGCAGCGACTAGAGGAATTCAGAACGGACTCACCGCTATGTCATGATAAATATTTACACGTTTGGGAGGATTGGATCTCCTTTAGTGGATCTGACCGATACCTCGCCTGCTCCAGCTGAAACCCTCTTCCTCTGAGGAAGACTTGCTGGGGCTGGAATGGAGTTGGGAAGTAGAAGCGATTGCCAGGCCATTGGTCTGTCTACAGGAGGGGAGGTGTCACCGAGGAGCCGTCGATCTAGTTGCTGTTTTTTTTTTTTTTCTTTTTCCTTTTTTTTTTTATTGTTGGTCCTTCAGGGATCTGTTCGAACTTTTCTTTCTTCTTGTTCTTTTTTTGTTTTGTGTGCTTTTATATGGCTTCAAAGTGTTGGGTTTCTCGCTTGGCTTCCCTTGGGGTGCCTGACTCAGCTTGTATGGGTACCTACCCATACCTGGAGGGGTGATGTACGACCTGGGCGGGTGGGGGATCCCGATGAAGCCATAGGGAGTTATCCACATTTGCCTTATCCTTCAGAATCAGGACGTTTGTATGTATATATGTCATGTGAAGCTGCACTCATGATTTGTTTTATTTTTGAATGCTGACTTTTCACTTGACTGTTACATTTGTGATTGCCTGCAAATTTCTGTACTTACCAATAAAACTTGTTTGAATTGGAAAAAAAAAATAAATAAAGATAACATGTCAATTAAACCATGCGGTATACATGCCAGCTGAAACTAAACCCATAAACATGACTGCATTTGATTTTTTTTTCCTGTTCACCCTACAAAGATTTTTAATTTTTTCCAGACATTTGGCTGTATGATGCTCAGAAGTTTCTGATGGTGGCCCTGCTTATGGGTGCAATCAATGTTCATCTCCAGATCCTATGGTGATCCTTACATTATTTTTCTAGGCTTTACAGCTGATACCGCTTACAGCTAGTCACTTCGAGGAGAAGGTTTTAAATTGGTCAGTAACGCCGTCTCATCCTGAGATTTCTCTTGGGAACATTTACATTACAGTCTCCAGTACAAGTGACTGTAGAAATGTAGAATTGATCATCACCCCTGGTTCTTCATTGCTGTAGAGGTCAGCGGTCACTTCTATTCTACTTTATTCTCCATCCTGAGACATATCTGGACCTTTCTGAAGAACTCATCTGAAATTAAATATTCTTATCTTGTGAACACCGGAGGTTCATCATATTGTCATCCTGGTTCCTGTGACCCCCTGATCATCTGTCTTCGCCCAATACTTCTCAAAGCTGGAAAGCTAGCCCAATGGTCCAGCCTAGAAGGAACCCTTACTTCAATAGTCCTCAACATGCATATTCCTTGTTCTGTGGACGCTCCGGGACTTCCTTATTAGAATTTTTTGTTTTAAAAAGTCAAGGCACACAGGGCATTCATGGGTCACATCTCACCTGTATTCTAGACTCACTGACTCAAATGACTTATGAGTCTAGGATTAGTGCTTCCCGCTGCAACAATTACTGGCCTATGCATCTCCTAGCTCTGATGTCTATCACCCTTGCGCTATGAAGAGACTATAAAATATCTGTTGTAAATAAACTGTAGCTGGTGACACAGCCCTTGAGAATCGCCATCCGGGACAGGCCCCCAAAGATGCTGAGAGCTACAGCCTGCCCTGGTCCAGCAGGCCTAATGAAAGGACAGAGCAGGAAACCCTCTGCTATCAGCCACCAATGAGAAGGATAACATACACCTACTATTACTAAACCAACCAACTACAAGTTATGATCTGCCTCCTGTAGTCCTACTGCCACCTGCACACCATCTCTAGAGAGTCAGAGCCGTTGGGGTGCAGGATCTATGCTGTACTGATGTCAGGACTAGCAACAGTATAAAGCAGTGGGATAGGATTGGGTTGGCAACCAGTCTTACAAAACAGTTTTGGTTTTAACAACTAGTGTTGAGCGAACAGTAAAAAGTTCTAGTTCGATTAGAATCTCGAACTTTTCTGAGTTCGGTTCAAAGTTCTATTCAAGCTCGAACTTCGAACGCCATTAAAGTCAATGGGAGAAGATGTTCTGGGTAATTTTTATACCTCTACAGGTGAGGAGAAGCTGGAATTACCATCCAGAACAGGAAACTGGATACGTGGAACAACTTAGTGAAGAAAATTTGGCTCTAAGAGTCACAGAAAAAAAATCACACTCTGAAATACTTCATTCTTTTCAATGGCTGAAAAGATGAGGACAGCTTGCAAGCAGGGGCGTAGCTATAGAAGGTGCAGCAGTAGCAGCTTCTACAGGGCCCTGCATCCTGAAGGGGCCCAAAAGCCCCTTTGACACATAGGAGATTTGGAGACGGTGCGTTATACAATAACTGAACCTCCAAAACTGCAAAAACTGAACTTTTGGGCACTGAGTATGATTTAGCAAATCCAAGCCCTCTGTATACTATATATCCATGGATATGAGAGTTAGGCGTTATGTGAACCTGCAAATGTCACCAAATAACAGCTTTTGGGTGTGGGAAAGATGCAGCCAGCAATACCAAACTCCCTAACTATTGCTGTCTATGGAGAGGAAAATGCTATCTAACTAACAAAGAGCAGTGTGTAGAGTACAGAGAGTGAGCTGAAAATGGCGTTCACAAGGCAATACAATGAAATATACATAACATGGTCGTGATTTTAGCAGCCAATGAGAACCCTACACCTCAGAGATGACGTTTTTGACACTTCTCTGTACTCTGCACTGATTGGAAGGCTGCCAAAAGTGCAGGGAGGTGATTGGATGGGGCCAAAAGTGCAGAAAGGTGATTGGATGGCCGACAAAAGTGCAGAAAGGTGATTGGATGGTGCCAAAAGTGCAGAAAGACGCTGAAAGCTAAACTGAAAAGGGTGTGTCAAACTAGAACTTTACTCAAACAAACAGTAAAATGTTCAGTTTGAGTTCTAAAAAATTCAAGAAGTTCTACTAGAACCTAACTTTTCTAGAACAGTTCGATCAACACTATTAACAACCCAATCAGGAGCTGAATCCCACCCGATCAGATTCTACTGCAAGATCCATTATTAAATGTAAATCCTTGAATCCATGAAAAGCAAAAATGACTGAAATGTGACTTCACCCAAACCTTAATCCTGGCCCCTGAGTTATTTGATGCTGGATAGAAACATTTTACAGTTTGGGAAAGAATGCACAGACCTATGATAACCCACTTTAATCATCCTTGTTATATAACATGAAGCACTCACTATACATAATTGGCCAGTATAGTCCATCATTATCTCCTGGATGCAGTATGGTGATCAATCAAACCTGGACAGGCTATAAAGTAAAGCCCAACACGTGTTTGCGTAAGACACAGAATATACATAATAATGGTCCTGCTGGTTGTACTGAGCACAACAGATGGTAAGAAAGACATTGTCCAGGACCAGCAAAAAGATAAAAGACAAGGATACAGCACTGCAACAAAATCTAACAGAGGTGTGCAAAGCTCAAAGGTATGATCCAAAACCCTCCAAAATCCAAAAAATAAAAAAAAGCAGCACCCCAAATATGTAAAAAAAAGTGATTTAATCACCTAAGTCCATACAAGCAACGTTTCAACTCCTCCATGGAGTCATTCTCAAGCAAGTGTGTTTAGGATAAGCATATCCTTATATACAAATGTGCATATACATGATTAAGACATATAATTACATGATTAAAAAGTGATTACAGATAAACTACAAAAATTTATGAAAGATAATACATCAATCAGTGTAAAAAAGTGACAGGGTAAAGTGCAATTGTGTACTAATCATAAACACATAATGAACATCAGTCCCACTGTAATATATAAATCAATAGAGACAATTACAAAGTTAACAGTGTGTTGATATATAATCACATACAGCTGCAGACATAAGCTTACCCCACTCGAGATCATGTATCATCTCGGCGTCTAGTGAAAGACACTCCCCGGGACTCAGAACATCACATGATAAAAATGGACCAATCGTTAAAACTTATGACAAACGCCACTGTCAGTCAATCACAAACACTCGGGACATCAGCACAATCCGCACATGTGCAGTAGAGGACCAAAAGCTCCGACCAAACCATATTATGTCAGGGAAAAGATGCCACCTTTCTTTCAGGTATGTATAAAGAATGTAACGAAAGTTAATGTGGACGGGCCCAATACTATAGATAGCCAAACATAACACACCCTAGGTCTCCAATAGATGGTGCAAATTAACCACAAAACCATGGAAAAACAGCACCCATCTCAGAGTGGCTATAAGAGCATCAGGGATGCATATAATGTACCCCAGTACCTCAACTAGAGTCACAACATGGCACGACCCCCGTGGTTCTGTATAGCTTCACATAAATTAGTATGGTCCAATTTAAAAAAAACAATATTCTGACAAAGCATCATAGAATAATTGAATCATAATGGTCACATAGTCCCTTATTCATAAAGCTGACCAATGAAGTGTCATATAGATGTACATAAAAATATACACTTGTTACCAAAAACAATCTTTTACAGAAATAATTTTTTTTTTACACAAAAATAAAAAATACACTACCCATGAGGGGGAAGCGTTTGCCCGCCGCCGGAAAGTGATGCCATTGTGTTTGATTAGGAAAAAAAGCCAAGTGATAATAGTTAAGAATTACATCTAAAATAACAAGAAAAATAAATTAATATAGAACACTCTATAACGCTCATAAAGGACAAAATATAAATAGGTTAGGGCAAAGCTTAATCAAATACAAAGGAAATACATGATTATAAAAACGCATTCAAAGAGTAATTAAGATTTAAACCATTAGGGTATAAAGAATCAAACTTGGTGATCCAACGCATTTCACGTTGTTTAAGAATCTTCATACGATCACCACCACGTTTGCAATAGGGTACATGATCAATAATAGAAAAAAACGAAGATTTACTATTTGATGACCACATTCATCAAAATGTTTAGGGACTGGTAGCTCACATTTTTTTGTTCTAATAGTAGATTTATGTGCATTAAGACGTAGTGGAGATTCCTGTGTGGTCTCACCTTTGTATAATTTGGGACAAGGGCATTGGAGAACATAGATGACATAAGATGATCTACACATGAGAAAACCATTCATTCTAAATCTCTGTTTGGATATAGGATGTTCAAAAAATTCACCTTTAATCAACTGTTGACAACTATCACAACACATACACGGAAAACAGCCTTGCCGAGACATCTTAGATTGGCTCCTAAATCACAAACACTCTTAACCAACATATCCCTTAAATTTGCTGCTCTCCTATATGAAATCAACGGTTTGGGTTTTGTGAAAGATGGAACATCTTTATAACAGTTTCGTAGGAGCGGCCAATTTTGGAAATGACCTTTGATATACATCTACTTGTCTATTGTATGTGGATACAAAAGGTACCCTTTCTGTTTTAATATTTACTGTTCGTTTAGTACACAACTGTACTCTGTCTAACTCTTTAACTGTATTTAAATGACGTTGTACCAATGCTTTGGGATAACTGATAGCAATAAATTTATCTTTCATCTCTGAAAGTCTCACCTCCAGTTTAACATTGTCATCCACAAACTTTTTTACCTGTAGGAACTGACTGTAGGGTAACGACTCAACCATGTTCCTTGGGTGCTGACTCCTGAACTCTAACAGATTATTCCTATATGTGCTCTTAACATACAGATCTGTTTTTAAACCACCGTCTTCAACATAAACCAACATATCCAAAAACTGCAATTTCTCTCTGGACCAAGACATGGTAAATTTAATATCCCTATCAACCTCATTGAGATAATCAAAAAAAGCAAACAATGAAGAGCTGTCACCGTTCCAAATGAAAAAAATGTCGTCGATGTATCTCCACCATCCCAACACTGAAGTGAAATGGGGAGACACATATATGACTGTCTCCTCTAAATCAGCCATCACAATGTTGGCATAAGTAGGGGCTACATTTGAGCCCATGGCTGTTCCCCTCAGTTGTAAAATAGAAATTGTCATCAAACATAAAATAATTACAATTTAAAACTATTTCCAGTAAATCCCAAAAAGAATTCCTTACTATTTTTCAGTATATTCGGATCCACTCAAATTTTTGCCACGCTTTGTAATCCCCTGTCATGATTAATGGACGTATACAAACTCGTAACATCAAATGAGGCCAAAATGGCCCCACCTGGAACAGAAATGTCACTGATCTTATGGAGAAAATCTGGGGTGTCCGTATTTTATGTTTTGTATCCAAGACAAAATCCTCAATATCTTATAAAAGAAGATGGCAGTGTGAGAAAAAAAGGGAAAATCTCTACCAGAGACATTGGTTACCTGGGGGGTGAAACAAATCCTTTGGGGTTTTTTTGGTAAACAGTAAGCAGGGGAAAAAGTGACGAAAATTGAAGGTAAAAATATGTTTGTAAATCCTTCAATAAGGTCATGTAAAAATTGATGTAACCCAAAAATCCTAAAAAATTTTTTTAAAATAAATTTTGGATTTGATCTAATTTCTGTAGCCCAAAAAGGTCATTTGTTGCATTTTCCTCAGAAACATTTGTTGTTGTCCAGGGACGACCTGCACCCCCTTTATCAGCTGGTTTCACCCCCAAGTCGCATCATGGTTCGGGTGTTTTAAACCCCAAGTTCTGTGTTGGATAAATTTGGGGCCCCCATGATTAAAAACCCTCATCACTTCAGAGATCAATGTCATGTTAACATTAGTATAAAGGTTTCAATGCAATGAGAAAAAAAAAGGAGGAAAAAAATCCCTTTTTTTAAAAACAAACCAAAACCCTTTTAGTTTCATTTCACTGTTGGAAATAAAATAATTCTTAGTCTGATGTATATTAAAGAAAAACCCATGCATTTTTCAAGAACCAGATTTTCAATTTAAAAGTCCAAAAGAAGGAAAAAAACAACTCAATCGAAACCCAATCGTGCATTAGATGGGCAGAAAAAAAAGCCCCTCTATTCAGTAACCGTAGTTGGTTAAAATTTAAAAAAAATATGGATTGATTATTTTCAAAAAATTTGTGATATTATTTTTTGGTGGTATCTGTGATCTCGTCCCTTTCCTCCTCTTTTCTTTTGCGTCCACGGAAATGCCGCTTCCCTCCCGTTTGGTACTTTTCTCCTGTGACATTAGCTCTAAAAATTCCCCAGAAGCCTGAGGGTTAATAGATTTTATAGGGTTCTCTTCCTTTCTTTCCCTTTTTTATTTTCCCCAATGAAACAGAAGCTTGTGAGATGGTTGTTCATGAATCTGCCAGTTATAGACACGACCTTTCTTTAATCCTAAATTCGACCACTTTTTTTTTTTACCCCCTTTCCGTTCAATTTTTATTTAGGACATACCAGGGGGAAATTTTTCTTTATAAGTAGCAAAAATTTACCTGCCTCCAAAACTTTGATAATTTGTATCATAAAAAATTTAAAAAACAGTACCTCCTTAATTTCAACTTGCCCAAAATTCAATATTCAGTGGATTTTCCAGAGCATATTTTTTTTGAAAATCCCTTTAAAGCGTGTGCAAAAATCACTTTGCGAAAAAAAAAATTAGGTTAGTTTGGCCCAGTCCCCTGTTTTTGTTTTAAAATTTCCCCCAAAAGGTTTTGTGTTTAAATTCCCAAAAAAATTTTGTTTAAAATTAAAATTGGGTTTAATAATTTTGGTCTTCCAAAAAAGCAATTCCCCAAGAAACCACTTTATTTTTTTTTTTTTTTTTTTGTGGGCTGTCTTTTTTTTTAATTTTTGGGGGTTTTTACATTTTGGGCTTTGCACACCTCTGTTTAGTTTTTTTCATGCCTGTTATTTTCTTTTTTTTTTTTGCGGGGCTTTGTGGAAAGTCAGTTTTTGAAACATTTTTTTTTTTAAAAAACGGAAATTTTTTTTAATGTCTTTTTATTTGTTTATGTGGACGAATATTAGTGGTTGTTGGGAGTGTCGCTTTTTTGGAAGTACCATTAAGATTGATTTGAAAGAAATTTGGGGAAATTTGAACAAAATTTGGGAATTTTTAAAAAATTTATCTCTTTGGGGGAATATTATAAGCTAAAATTATTCCTAGAGGATGAGGTACCCTTGAGACCCAATTGTTTTTCGACAATAGTGTTTTTGCACACCTTTGAAGGACTGTCAAAATAAAATGCTCTGGAGTAATCCTTTTTTATATTGAATTTTTTCAAGTTGAAATTAAAGGGGGTTACTGATTTGTTGAATATTTATGAGGAAAATTATCAAAGTTTGGAGGCGGTGAATTTGATACTTTTTAAAGATAAAGTTCTGGGGTATGTCTCTAAATTAAAAATTGAAAAGGAAGAGTAAAAAAAAATAAGTGGTTTCGAGTTTAGAGGATTTTTAAGAAAGTCGTGTTTAATGGGGAGATTCATGAACAAAAATTCAACAAGCTTCTGTTTATGGAAGAATAAAAAAAGGAAAAGATAGGGAAAAGGACCCCAAAAAATCTATAACCTAGGGGTTCTGGAATTTTTTTTGGCTAAAGTCCGGAAGAAAAGTACCAACGGGGAGGCAAGCGGCATTTTCCCTGGACGCAAAAGAAAAAAGGAGGAAGGCAGGATCCGATACACAAAGAAAATAATATAAAGTCTTGTGGGTAAATTATCAAACCATATTTTGATATTTACCAATCGGTTAGAAAAGAGGACTTTTTTTGTCCATCTAATGACACTTTTGGTTTCAGATTGATGTTGATTTGTTTGCCTTCTTTAGGACTTTGAAATTGAAAATCTGGTTCTCTGATAAAATGCATGGTTATTCTTCTAATGATACATCTATGACTAATGAATTATGTTTTATTCCAACAGTAAAATGAAATAAAGGATTTTGGTTTGTTTAACAAAAGGGATTTTTGTCTCCTTGTTTTTCTCATTGCATTGAAAACCTTTTTAGCTAATGTTAAACATGACATTTATGCTCTGAAGTCAGATGGGGTTTTTAATATGGGTCCTCTAATTTATCCAACACAACAGAAAGTGTTGGCTTTAAAACAACTGATCCATTGATGGCGAAATTGGTGGTGAAACCAGCTGATAAAGGTGGTGCAGTCGTCGTCATGGATCAACAAACAATATGTTTCTGAGGTATATAGGCAAACTAAATGATCCTTTGGTCTACAGGAAATTAGATCAAGATCCAAAATTTGATTTTAAGAAATGTTTGAGGATTTTGGTTAATCATGCATTTGCACATGACCTTATTGATAGGGATTTACATACATATTTGTTACCTCAATTTTCGGTCACTCCCATGCTGTACTGTTTACCAAAAATCCCCAAGGGATTTGTTTCACCCCCTGGTAGACCAATTGTCTCTGGTAGAGACCTTTTCTTTTTCTCACAAATGCCATCTTCTTGGATAAGATATTGGAGGGATTTTGTTCTTGGATACAAAACTTATATACGTGACACCCCAGATTTTCTCCATAAGATCAAATGACATTTTGTTCAGGTGGGGCCATTTTTGGGCCTATTTGATGTTACGAGTTTGTATACGTCCCTTAATCCCTGAACAGGGGATTACAAAGCTAGCAAAATGTTGAGTGGATCCCGATTATAATGACAATAGTAAGGAATTCATTTTGGGGATACTGGAAATAGTTTTGACTTGTAATTATTTTATGTTTGATGACAATTTCTATCTACAACTGAGAGGAACAAACCATGGGCTCAAATTGCCCTACTTATGCCAACATTGTGGTGGCTGATTTAGAGGGAGACAGTCATATATGTGTCTTTCCCCATTTCACTTCAGTGTTGGGATGGGGGAGATACATCGACGACATTTTTTTCATTTGGAAAAGGTGACAGCTTTCATTGTTGCTTTTTTTTTATCTCTGAGGTTGATAGGGATATTAAATTTACCATTTTTGGGGCCCGAGAGAAAAATTTCAGTTTTTTTTGGTTTTTGTTGG